>JARFXV010002264.1:0-246466 GCA_031761425.1 Cosmopolites sordidus
AATCAAAATTTTGAACTGGAAAAAGTATTTAAACACCCAAAAAAGTTTCCAAAAATAGCCAAATAAAATGTTCTGTATTTTGTACAGTATCTATATTATCTATGACTGGTTGCAATCAGTTCGGCACTGATTGTGGCGATTTTTTGTTCTATCACTTGATATATTTGTCCATTCTGAGACTAGTATAGTTTTTAAAGAATTTATATCTATTCTTGCTTTTTTCACTTTTTGATCCACTAGATCCCATGTGTTCTCAAGTGAATTAATATCTGGTAATTTGAAAGGTATAACTAACCTCCTTCTGATATTCTAGCGCATCCATTTTTCCTCGAGCACATCCTGATTTCGCCGTGCACTTTGTGCTTTCGAACACATTTTCGCCCAGTATGTCCACATACTTCCGAGCAGTTAAGCTCCCCAAGACTGACATCCACCCCCAGACCATGGTATTTCCAACCACGTATTTTATTGTGGGAAGGGTATTTCGAGGATTCAAAGCATATCATATTATTTACCCACACAGTTTTGTGGTAATTGAACCAAATAAACAACGAATTGTTTTCGGCCCTAAATATTGGTACTTAGATCTTCAAAAATCTAAGAGGTTATTTACGTTCTTTTTAATTTTACGAGGCTTTTTCCTCTTTTTCTGACTGAAAAAGGGTTTCTTTCAGGCTGTCTTCAGTAGTAGTAACCTTCCGTCCTTTTAGTACAGTTTGAAAGAACTGCAAAAATTGGTTGTTTAAAAGTTTTCCCCCACTATATATTGATCTTTTAAATTATGTTGAAATATAAAATCATTTGATATATCTCCCATATTTCCTATTTTGGCAGTAGTAATAAGTAAGAGTAACTCTTCACGAAAATACATTGGTGAATACTATCCCCATGTTATATACACCCAAACATTCAATATATTCCTCTTAAACGCATTTAAATCGGAAATTTCCTTAATAGTTAATCAGACTTCCACTTATTCCATAAAATTAAATCTAAGAACATAAATCCGGTAAAGCATGCGGTCATAATGCATATGGTAGTGCAGTTAATTTCACACTAAATAAAAAAACTAAAAAGCACTTAAAACTGGTTAAGTTTTACAAGTTTGGAATGTTGTAGTAATATATAAACTATTCATAAATAAAATAAACAATGTTATTTAGTTCAGAAGCTGATCAAATCAGGGCTGATATTTTATTTTAATATTTAACAATTCTTGGCATAGTTTATATTTCATCTTTTTGATGGTTTATAACTTTTGAGGTGTATACTCATGCTCATTAGGGGAAGGTGGGGTATGACGGGGCATTTCAGGTTTATCGGTTAGAAAACGACTGTAATGTAATGCTAGAAATTATAAACTTTTATTTAAATAATCAACACTCTTTACTCCTTTATAATATAATTAACCGAAACAAAAAAGAACTCTTACTAAAATAAATCAATAAAAAAACATTCCTTTTGCCCCGTCATGCCCCTCCCTAAGGGCACGATGGAATACTAACACTCTCCAATATTCAGTCTTCACAAAAAAAGATAGATGTGCACTTAATCCTCCTCCTCATCTTCCATGCCAACATAACCACAGTGAGCCCATCTTCCGCAAGTCTGGCAAGTAATCAATATTTTCCGAGACTGCGAATATAAACCTTAGCACTAAAGATACGTTCAGTTACTATCTGATTCTTCTTTTTCATTTATTTTCTTTTTTATTTTATTTTCTTTTCCATCTTTTTTAATGTTTTGTTTATATTTATTATCTTTTTCTTCATACTGATTGATTTTTCACGTTTTTTTTTTCAACAAGTTCCTTACCCATACCCTATCATTCCCCTATCGAAATGATTGAATATTTTTATTTTTATGAGATTAAAAACGACCACGACCGACACAACACTATGGTTATATTTTAGTAAATAGAATATAGTTTGCGGTAAATTTATGACACGCTAGTAGTAAATCATATTTTACGAACAAACACATATCCCATATGTATAAAATAGTAAATAAAATTATTTTTACTCAGCCGAGTACACTTTCCTGTTCTCAGTGATCGGCACACTGAATACGTTTGTAGAAAGACTACTAGATGGCTTAGTAGTACCACCAAAGCTCAATCGGAACTTCAAAATAACTTGGATCCCCATCTTACCTTACTACTCCGTCTTACCCTACCTTCCCCAACGTGTTGACGAAAAAAAATTTATTTAAATTAGATCTTATTTTCATCTTTCTTTCAGTTATTAGATCTTATTTTCAGTTTCTCTTTTCGATTTGTACGTGAGTTTACAGTAATTAAACTTGTTTTATTTTAGTTTTAGTAATGACAGATTAGTGTAGGCTTAAGCCCACTTACATTTTTGTTTTTTTCATAACCAGTTAAAAGATACAACGGACCAGGCAAAACTGTGCCTGCACATTAAATGAATCATGATATATAGTTTTTTATATTACTTGATGTATTATTAAGAAAAAAATTAGACCATAAATCTGCCATTTATTTTATATTATTAATAAATATAAAAGAAAAAAAGGACATACAATCTTGCAATGAATATAAAGGGTTTTCCAATCAGAGTGTCAGAATTTTAAAATGACGTACAATGATAATTACAAGTGATAATCCTGTAATTTATATTGTATCTTGAAGAACAAATAATGGCATTATGTTCTGAAAATAATGTCGCTCAAATGTCCCCCTCGACTTAGTCTGGTGAAATGCAAATTAAGCACAGCAATTTTCGATTCTGTAGACTGAATTTTCGACTAATCTTTTAGACATATCGTGTGGTATACTCAATGTTGGCTTGAATGTTTCGTCTAACGTCAGGTTGTTCAGGGTTTATTTATGTAAACTAGAGATTTATCATTACCCCACAAACAAGAATCCAACGGTGTGAAATCGCATGATCTTTATAGTTTTACCATTTCGCGAAATAACGCGTCCACGGAACATTCCTTGCAATAAATCAATTGTCTGGCGAGAGGTGTAACAAGTCTCTTGAAAGTAAACATTGTTTATATCTACAGTTATCAGTTTAGACTAAGGATACTCTATTAACATATTTATAGAGTGTTTACCATTAATAGTAACACAATTAGCATCATCTTCAAAAAAAGAAAGTCTTATTACTTAGTCAGTCCATAAATCGCAGCAAATACTGGCTTTCTGACAATGAGGAGGTAACTCCTGAATCACTTAAGGATTTTTATCAGCCCAAATCATCCCGTTATGTTTGTACATCAATCCCTTAAGCCAGAATTATACTTCCCAAAGTTATATCTCAGTTTCAGGTTGCAGTGATAATTGACAAAACTTACCAAGAAGTTTCAAACTTAATTAATTTACTAACGCATTCCAAGTTACAGGTATCAGTACTACATCTTTTTATTTCCTCTACACAGCACACATTATCTGAAGCGTTTGGGCATGAAGTTTATGAAATCTCTATAAATCTGTTATATAGAGCCTGAAAACTTATTTGTCAGTTTTAGGTTGTATAGCTAATTGACAAAACATTCCAACAATTTCCAAACTTCTTTAACAGTTTATAATACATTCCAAGTTACACGTATCTGTAGTACATTCTTTTGTTTCCTCTACACTACACACATCATCTGGAGGTATTTGGTATGGTAGTTATGAAATCTTCATCAATCTATTATATAGAGCCTGAAAACAATTGGCTGAGGACCAGTTTAGATGGAGTAACATCTCAGAGTCAGGTGAGTAATAATAATAATAATAATAATACTCTTTATTTAGCACTTGGCTACTACAGAAGACATGTAATTCATTTACATTTGCGCATATCTATGCATAATACAAATATATCCAAATATGATCTGTTCTATAATAATAAAAATTTAATATATACACACTAGTCCATCCAAAATTAAACACACCGAACCTATTTTCCCAAATAATGTTTACGGATTCTAACTACAAACACCCTCAAAATCTTTATACTTTTTAGCTCTGCTGGAAAACCATTGAACAATCGAATACCATTCCCAAAAAGATAGTTCTGCATATAGGTACTAGGTTCGAAATTTATATGGAGATCCTCTTTTAGGCGAATGTTACATTGATGTTTTTCGGATAGCGCTATTAAGTACCTTCCAAGATATGTAGGCATTAAGTCATTTTTAATTTTAAAAATCATCTCAATATTGGCCATCTCAATACTCTGCCATACAGAGGAGTTATTAGTATATAGAGGATACTAATATCATTTTCCAGAATTCCTGACACAGCACCCTTTACTTTTGTTCAATGAAAGCGGTAACTCAAATAATTTTTAAGCAATTTCAGATCCTCTAATCAGATCTTCTATGTTTATAGTCTCAAATGCACGTTTTAGGTCCACAAATACACCAACAACAACATTATCGTCACTAATATCTTGGCGCCATTTCGTACCAAGATGTTACAGTGCAGACTGGCATGAATGTTTATCACGAAATTCCTATTGTCTCACATAAATGTAATTTTGCTTTTCAAAACATCTACGCAACTGTCTACACACCACTATTTCCAATATTTTGTCAACAATCGGCAATAGATTGATTGGCCTAAAGTCCTCTGGTAATACAGGATTTTGAACCTTTGGTATTGGAACAATGATGCTTACTTTCGCATTCCCTGAAACTCGACCACTGGACAGCGATGTATTGATTAAATGAAGTAATGGATAACACACTTGCTGAAATACGCTCTTTAAAAATTTTATATTACATATATCATCAGATGTGGACATATTTTTTAAATTCATTACAATATTTCTCAATTGAGATAATGTAAATAAATCAAATTGATCCAAACTTTCTTCACCCGAATGGACGTCAACAGTACTATCAAATGTTCGAATCTGATTTGGAATCGTTCGAGCTATCTTCCGGATACTTTCAACATAAAAATTGTTAAAATTATCTTCTAACGTTTCAACACTCCTTCGAAAACTTTCAGAGTCAAAACTTTCCAAGAATTTCCAAACTTCTTTAACAGTTTATGCTGCAGGCATATGGCTGTTAAAACGCAACGATAGAGGTAGATTTCTTAGCAACAGTTACTGACATTGCAATTCCCGAATCTAGAACTATGGTAAACAAATTCCAACTATCAACATCGATAGTATTGTCATCAAACCAGAGCAAACGGATCACTATATTAAGATGATCCATTCCTTGTTAGTCCAAAATATGCCATATCATTTCCTAAAACCTCAAAAATGAAGAGCACTAATGCCGAAAGAGGAAAGACCATCGTGTTAAAGTCATCACCTTATGGCAAAGAGTTATTAACAACTCAAAACTCTGGTTTTCCTTAAACCTGCTATTTTACCTTCAGTTCCCCTACAGACAAATAATAGATCAAAACTGCATTTTCTTAAAATTTTAAACAAGATGATGAAATAAACGAGTTATATTTATAATTATTTATTATTTGATAGAACGCGAGGCAATATGAGAAAATCTGAAAATTATCTAAGAAAATAACATCAAATTTCATTTTAATTAGTATATTAACAAATATTGAATTTCCTTTATTGGAAAACAGTTCTTGTTCAAAGTTCCATTGTGCTCAAAAAGTGAAGAAGAAACAAGAATTCATTACATGTTCCCTCGAGCGAAGTATTCCCCTAATTTACTTAAGGGCAGTTCAATAATATATAAAAGGAGAATGATTAAAGGAGACTTTTACGTGTAATTTTGCTTTTAATTATATAATGGCTATGCCTTCCATAAAATATAACATATTTTTTTTATTGATCAGTAATTAGCGTTTTTTTTAGTAGACTATAAGATTTTATCTAAAAAAGTTTTTTCAATGAACTTTCATTGTCAACGGTCACATAAGTACATAATTATACGAGGCATTTTCACTTTCTTTTTAGTGAGAACAATCTTTTTTTTTTAAATAAAACAACCATTATTTTGGTTGTTTTATTTACAAAATTTTTTACAAAATAAATGGTTTCAAACCATTTATTTTGTCGGCAATAACATTCAAAGGCATTAATATTTGAAAACAATTTCGGACAAATGTCCGCCGCGACTACTTCTGACAAAGACAACATTGTCAAGCAATTGGGATCTTATGTTCGCAATTGACCGCAAATTGTTGCAAATAACCTTGGTATCTAATTAACTGGACCGTTTCCCAAAATAATTTGTACACCGAATTGTTTCCTTAATAAACCGATTGTTGAGTTAGCTGTACGACATGTGGAGCTTTCCTGTTGCAACCACATCTCCTACAGATCAATACCATTTAAATTATGAATTAAATATTCATTGATCAGTGCTCTGTAATGATTCCCATTAGCAAATTGATAAATTTGAATATCATCAGCAACAAAGGCGATATTTTCTTCGGAGTGCACAGTTTTTCCTGTTTTTGTTTTAATATCGAGCAGCGTGAAATACGTTCGGAATTTGTTGATAATTCGGCAAATACGGTTGGGTAATTGTACGCATCTTAAAATTCACGATGTGCTCTATAAGTTTGGCGCATAGAACATTGATTTTGATAATAAACTTCGACAATTTGCAAGCGTTGCGCTGATGTTAAACGTTCCATGGTGATTTGCCAGGGATTCTCTCTCTCAACAATACCTCACATTTACCCAAACAGTTCTTGATATGTTCGTTCAAAACGAAAATTTCACCATCATCTTTAGCGATGAAGCTGATTTCCATTTAAATACCCCTCACGGGGTCTGGAGTTCTACTCCAGGTATGAGAAATGACGACCCTAAGGCTCGAGTTTATCCTTAAGCTTAAGTGGCACCTGAGGCTTTCAGGTTTCGGGTACGATTCCTGCCGTGTACGGTACCTCCAGCCCCTCCAGTGTATTTAGGGTAGCCGAGGTAAAGTGTACTACTCCAGTGGTATTTCTTTCATCCCTACTCGTGAGAACCCCATGGCCTTTTCGTTCACTAATTTGTTCTTCGCCCTATTTTAGGGTCGAAAAGCTCTAAGACTGAAACCTCTCCTTCAATCCAAAGCTCATATTTCAACAGGTTTTTTTTATTAATCGCATAGACGGTTCGTTTGAGAAGATATGCTTTTCATTTTAAGTACAGCGATATTCGGTTGCGTTGGAGAGATAAAATTTGATTTTAAAAACTCAAAAATTACTCCTGCTCGTCACGAAGATGCAGAAGTAATCCGAACTCCTCAGTAAATTACAGAAACTCTATAAATTTCTAATCAATGCGGAACCCCACAAATAGCCTAATTTGTGTAAAGGTATTATTTCTCCAAACTGGATGTGGCTATATACTCTCATTCATCCATCGATATATCTCCAGTTACCCTAACCTCTCCCTTAGAAGCCGTGGCTATTAGAGTCGTCCTTAATTGCTCCATTATCGTTCGTTGTCTCTATCTCTGCCATTCCTTATTCACCAACTTCCTACTTATTTCCTCTTTCGTTATGACTTCAATGCTGATAATCTATTGTGGGAGGAGCCTCCCACTCTTACAGTGGAACAATGATACAAAATGTCCCTCCGTAAAATTTATCTCATATTCACTTCAGGTCTGTCAACGGGACATTCTCTTGTATTGAGTATCTCTATTTCCCCTCTCTTGTTCTCTCGCTGCTCTGAAACTCTCTTGAGGAACTCGAAGGTAGTGATTAGTTGCTATTATCCTCTCTGAAAATATCATCAATCGCTGCCTCCCTCCCCGCAAAATATATAAAATATTCAATGTCACTTCTTTGAAGGCGAGGGCAACATTAAACGCTTCACTCTTTCAATCGTTCGGTGATTCTAGGTCTCCCTATCCCTTCACCGCTGTCCCTCTAAATGCCGATCGAATATTAAATTCGGAAAAACAGCTATCACTAAATTTAAACGACGTGTATCAATGGAGACCCTTGTAGCCTTCAAGGCTCTGTGCTCCGGGCTCTGTGCAAACATACAATTACTCAGGTTAAACGCAGCAGCTCATCGCTCTCTGAAACTCACAATTATCACTCCTCTAATCAGGACTTCTGGATGGAACAAAGTCAATTACCTCCGTGTCCGTTCCTGCCGCCGCATTAATACTCTTCTGATTGACGGGTACGGGATTACTGACCGCATTTGTCTCCATTGATCGCAATATTTATGTCTCTTTTCAATTCTTTTCATTCTCGTTCAATTCAAAGATGGGCTCTGCAACACCTTGAGACACGAGAACAAGAAGGGAAGATTCGGCATGGTCTTTACTAATTTTATAAAATACAAAATAACCTGAAACGCAAAAAGGAAGCTAACTATGAAACCTTCTTAAGAACCACATGTGAGCGATTCATTAGAGCAAAAGCTTATTTGCCATTATCTTGAAACTTTGATCAAGCAGCGGTCGATTATTTCTTGGAAAAGAGACTTAAGACGTTATAATGATAATAATTAAAACACTTGGTATTTGTTTCACAATATATTCAAGATATTCTCTAACATGTTTCGGCCTCGCGACCATTCTCAAAGAGAGTTATGTATAAACTAAACTAAAGTTTCAAAGTGCTGTCTAATGGAAGTCGGTTTTTTCATCTCGTTAAATTTATTACACTATCAATAATTGGAGTATTTCCGAAGTCTAGCTGGGTGTTTGTTAGGTTTTAGCCGTCGTATATGGCTTTTTTGATTTCGAAAATTTCCAGGTAATTTAACAGTCTGCTTTTATTGCAGCTATGTATTAATTTGGTATTATTAATGTTAAAAAAATGGTTCTGGTCTATACAATGTTCGGCAAAGCCCGTCTTTCTCTGATTGTGTAAAATTGAATATTTATGTTCTTTTAGCCTATCATTGAGCGATCGGCCCGTTTGGCCTATATAAAGAGCGTCACACATATTACATTTAATTTCGTATACTCCAGATTTGTCACAAAATTTTGCTCTTTCTTTGTTATTGTTTAACATCGATGCAAGATTATTCTTATTAACAGAGATAATATTAATATTTTCGTTCTTTAACTGATTTGTGATTCTTGAACTTAATTTGTGAATATAGTTTATAGCATGCCAATTTTTAGAATCTTTTTCGGGTGTTGCAGTATAAAAATGTTTGGTGTTGTTTTTCTTAATCTTGTTTTTTATCATTTTATCTATGATGCTTGGCTGATACCAAATTAATACATAGCTGCAATAAAAGCAGACTGTTAAATTACCTGGAAATTTTCGAAATTAAAAAAGCCATATACGACGGCAAAAACCTAACAAACACCCAGCTAGACTTCGGAAATACTCCAATTATTGATAGTGTAATAAATTTAACGAGATGAAAAAACCGACTTCCATTAGACAGCACTTTGAAACTTTAGTTTAATTTATACATAACTCTCTTTGAGAATGGTCGCGAGGTCGAAACATGTTAGAGAATATCTTGAATATATTGTGAAACAAATACCAAGTGTTTTAATTATTATCATTGTTACTATGTTTCACCAAGAGCCAACCGCGCAATCAATCAAAACTATTGTTAATGCATGCACAGCAAAATTAGCGGTTATATACAAAAAAACTTTACTGAATTTTAGTCCATGTAACATACTGCTACGAACGTCTGCAGCTGGATTCTTTTGTTCTCTGATCCATGTACGACGTACGACGCTTTCTGTTCCGTCTTGTAATGCCAAGCATACATCTCTCCATTCCCCGCTGTGTTATCCTAAATTTTTAAACTGAATGTGAGCGTCCAGGTTTCACTTGCATATGTCATAATGAGCAAGCCGCCCTGATCACAGACTTTTCTTATCAGGCAAAGTGGGAGTTTGTTTTTAAACACAATGTTAAGCCTGCCAAGTACCTGCCAGTCACTTTTAAAATGCCGTTCAACCTCCCCGGCCCCCGCTCCCCCGGGTATCCCCCTCAATTAAAATTATCTCCACAAGATATATGTAGTGATCCACAACTTCCTTAATATTCTTATTTCTTCCAGAAATTCTTATTATTAAAAAAAAAATATTTTTTGCACTTGCATCTAAATTATACCAGGATCACATTTCGCTATCATATTTACACGAGAGCACAATTTGCTACACTACTAATTTAGTAAGTGTAGGGAATACAGTTCTCCTGTCATTTCATTCTTTTCTGCTGATCTGGAAGTTTTAAATTCATTCCCTCCCTTTAATTACTTCAGGAGTTGAAAAGTGACGGCGAATGTTTAATTAAAAAACTTTTTTAAAGCTTTTTTTGCCTAAACGGCAATTTTAATTATACGCTATGTACATATGTCCACGGCTAAAACCTAAGTGATATAAAATATTTATAGAACATGTCCCTTTTCCATAAAATATTAAACAATATACTTGCATTAATATATTGTGTATTGTAATATTTCATAATCAATGGTGATTAAAATTATATAAACGATATTACCAGATATATTCATCAAGCCTACAATGAAATAACCTTCAACTTATTACATATTCTTATTATATGTATATCAATTTAAAGTTCAATCATTAAATCAGTTACTAAGATAGGTAATGCCTATCATCTTAGAGAATTCTACGCTGGCCCCTTGGAAGGCTTCTTGAGATACTAAGACGAACCAAAATTTAGTGCAACACTGCTGACTGAGGTTGAACGGGTATAAAATTGCAGGTCTTGGTTCGAAATAAACTCAGAAACTGATGCGCCTGTTACAGTTACTGTTTCGAACAAGTGTACCAGTTGCGCCATCTAGAAAGCATCAAAGAACATCGATAGTGTTACAGAGATTTTGATGGGAATAGTTCAGTTATTTATTTGTTTTAATATGCAGTCCAATTTTTCAGTAATAAGCGACTACATGCTTTAAATTACTCATCGTCTTTCTGCTTCATCAACAAATATTTTAATACGGTTCATATAGTCCTACGAGCCTAATATTCTGTAAAAAACAAGGGCCATATACCAACACGTGGAAGTCCAGGACAAATCGATTTTTAATCGATCGATAGATGTGCTTGCCAATCTTGGAAAATACTGGATAATATTTTGGAATCGCCAGGCCGTATGAATCGTTTTTTAATTTGTCATTACCTAATAAGTAAGATTCTATTCGTACTACATTGCGAGTCTTTTCTTTAAAATAATTGTTACAAAACCTAATGAAAATCAATTAAAAATCTTTAAAAGAAAAAGAGGAAATCTTAAAGGTCAGTTGACACGTTTTGAAGACTTTCTTAATAATTTTAAAGGAGATCATGGATAATTAAAAACCCGAATTGATCATTTACAGAAGTTAAGGTATGACTTCGATGAGGTTTAAGTACAAATAGAATTACTTGAGGGGGAAGACAAAAATGGTTCGAATAGAGAAGAAAGGGCTCCCTTTGAGGATGTCTATTTTACAGTTACTGCAACTGCTAATAAAATTGGATAATACTCCCATAAATAATAATACAGCAATAGTTAGTGGGTGTTGAAAATCAGTATAGACATACTGTTCAAGGTGGGCGGTATGTTTCGGACTATAATGCACAGTTAATAACTTTCACTCCGGTCCTATATAGTGCATCTAAAAAGCATCAAGGAACATGGACAGTGTTACAGATATTTTGATGGGAACTGTTCAGTTTTTATTTGTTATAATATACAGTTTACTTTCAGTAATAAATCACTTAACTGCCTTAAATTACTCATCGTATTTCTGCTTCACCAACCCCAGAACATGCCAATACGGTTCACTTACTTTTCTTCACTTTTTATTAACATTATTGTATCTCATTCACATGGTGACATGTGAATGGGGTACTTTACATGGTTTAAAACCATTTGAACTCATGTTTCACCTTTTGTTTTAAAGCTTAAAAAAATCGTGCAAAATTACATTTAAGTCAATCTAAACACTCTTGAGAAGTGTTCATTCGAATGCGTTGTTAACAAACGCGGTCCTCATCCAGCCGAAAGCTTTTTTATACCCAAGACATGCAAAAGGCAGAAGCCATGATCTTATCATCGAAAATAAGGGAGAAGAATACATTTTTCACTAAAAATTAAACAGCTATCGTCCCACAAGCAACATATACATGACAACGTGTGACATTTTCCTATCCCCTCGATTGAAGAAACCAGTTTGTGGACACCGTTTTGAGTCCATAGAAGATAATTCGCTGGATATTTTGGAGAGTCAAGTAGGAGAGAAGTCAAGTAAAAAATAGAGATAAAATAAATTTGGATTAATAACAAATAAATTGTGTTTTATTTAAAAACTTTACTTTTTGTTCATAGTTTAAATTGTAATCTAAGATTTGTTTTTAGAGATTAAACTGTCTAAAATAAAGCGCTTTTTTATAGCTCAAACTTCCATTTCCATATTTTCACACACTCTTGTCACCTCTGTGCCAAGTCCAGAACTTTTCAAATGACCCTCGTATGTATTATATATTTAATAACAAACGTCAATTGAGCAAAATAATATTATTCTTTTATTACATAAAAAAATGTCTGAGCAAACTTTTTCATATATAAAATACAAATGTTTAAATGTTCACTCATTTTTCCATTTCGTAACTTTTTTTTAATATTGACAAAAAATGAACGAAAATAAGATTAAAACGGCTTCTCTATATACTTCTTTAATAAAAAGAAATATTTTGAATGACAATTCTGGTAAAAAAATTATTAAAAAATTATGACAATTAGTTTGCAATTTGTTAAATAATCTTTAAAATAATATCATGGAACAAATGGTATTAATTCAGGTAGAATAACAGTCAGTTTATTTCTATTAATTTTCACCTAAATTGTATTAATTAACTAAATTTTAAGTATTTAAGATTTCTACGTTTATCTAAACCATTCCCTCTCCTTCCTTCATCCTCATATCAGAGAGCCATTCCCCTTCCAGGGGGGTATTTTGGTTATATTACAGGAGTTGATCAATGAACCAGTGCTTGGTACTGAGACGTTGAGAACCTTCTAATTAGTCTAGGAATTTACAATATCCAATACCTTAAACTGTGTACTACTCTGGAACTTTTTACGGTGGGACTATCTAACTCACTTTACTTTTTGTTCACAATTTAAATTGTAACCCTTTTGTTTCTCGGGATTAAACCCTCTAAAATAAAGCGCTTTTTAGCAGTTCAAACTTCCATTTTCATATTTCTCTACTTTTTCAGGCATATTTCGAAACTTTTTTGCTTTACTCTATAATACAAACGAGCAACTAAAAGCACGCATCTAAAACTTCCCAACATTCCATCTAATGAATCATACTTAATAAATGCCATAGCCATTTGTCATGCTTGCCCCATCTCTGTGTCAGGCCGAGAATTCTTCAAATAAAGCTCGTACGAATTATATATTTAGTAACAAACCGCAAATGGATCATTAAAAATCCATGTCAATTAACGCAAAATAATATTATCCTTTTATGGCATAAAAAATGTCTTAGAGCAAACTTTTTCTTATCGGTATACGTTTTGAGGGATTTACAAAACATGGCATACCTAGGATTAACTCGCATCGGACCATCTTTTAACTGTAGTCATATTAAAGCGTCATTTCCCTCTAAAAATCAGTATGTGTCATTTGGTTGAAGTGTAAACAACATACTTTCTTTGTGCTCTAACCATGTCAACCTTTGTGCCAACAAAACACAATTTGCAGGAAGCGCTGCTTTTTTGTTTTAATTTGAAGAAAAGTGCAGCTAATGAAGATCGATTGTAGTGTAAAGCATATGGGGAATGTGCCCCATCAATAAAAACATGTGAGTACGAGTTCCGGCGATTTAAAAGTTGCAATTTTAATACTAGTGATAAAGAACGCAAAAGTAAAGTTTGAAGACGTTGAGTTGGCGGCGTTATTAGACAAAGATTCATGCCATACTCAAGAGGAGCTCGCTGAAACCTTGGGAGTAACTCAAAAAGCGATTTCAAACCGTCTCAAGGCCATGGTTATGGTGCAAAAACAAGGAACTCATGCCAAGAGACGTTGAACTCAGTTTTTTCACGTGCGGGCAATTTCTCCAAAAGCAAAATCGAAAGAGTTTTTTGCATCGAATCGTGATGGAGGACGAAAAGTGGATTTACTACGACAATCCAAAACGCAGAAAAGAGTAGGGTAAGCCCGGTCATGCATAAACTTCATCGGCCAAACCGAATATTCATGGCAAGAGGCAATGTTATGCATCTGGTGGGATCAGCTCGGACTGATCTACTATGAGCTACTCCAGCCTAACAAAACCATCACTGGGGAACGTTACCAACAACAATTGATGTAATTGAGCTGAGCATTAAAGCTCAAATGCCCCCAATATGCCAAAAAACATGACAAAGTGATCTTTTAGCACGACAACACTCGGGCGAATGTTGCAAAAGTCGTCAAGGAAACTTTGGAAGCGCTTCAATGGGATGTCCTACCCCATCCATCGTATTCACCAGATATTGCTTCTTCCGACTAACACTTATTCAGGTCGATGACTCATGGCCTGGCCGAGCAGCACTTCACTTCTTACGAAGAAGCCAAAAATTGGGTCGATTCTTGAATCGCCTCAAAGGTATTTTTCCAACGAGTATAATATATTCCGTATGCAGCCTGAAAGATGGGGAAAAGTCGTAGCTAATGATGGACAATACTTTAAATAAAATATATTAATAATAATAAAAACAATTTCTCTGAATAATGTTTCAAAGTTACAAAAAAACACTCAAAACTTAATTGTACACTCATAAAAAAACTAATGTTTAAATGCCCACTCATTTTTCTCCGTTGTATTTTAATTTTCCATTTCGTACCCTTATTTATGTTACCAAGAAAAGGACTAAAATAAGATTAAAACAGATTCTCAGTATATTTCTTTAATGAAAATAGATATTTTATATGGAAATTCTGTTAATAAATTTAAAAAAAAATTATATCGCAATTAGCTTACAATTTGTTGAGTTAATTTTTAAAATAATACCATGAAACAAATTGCCATTAACTGATGTAGAATAAATGTTCAGTTTATTTGTAGTAATTTTCATTTTTCTAACCACAATTTTAGGTATTTTTAGGTATAAGATTTTTGCAGATATCCAAACCATTCCATCTTCTTCCTTCATTCTCATATCAGAGCCATTCTCCTTCCAAATAGCCTTTTTGGTCATATTACAGAAAGTGATCCTAAACCGATGCTTAGAACTGAGAGGTTGAGAACCCTCTAATTGGTTTAGGAACTTATCATATACAATACCTCAAACTTCTTTGTAAGGAAGGTTACGAAGGAAGGTTTCCGGTGGGGTCACGGAACAAAACATAAAATAGTCAGGATGCCTGGACGTCTTATTGAAAACCCGTTTCATAGGTATACTCAACTGAAGTGCTGTAGGTGCTGAAATCATAATGATAATGTTTACAAGTTACTATAGACATGACGCCCGGTTGAATATAAAAGTTATAAGGCTCATTGTTTATACGTTTCAGATTTTACTGCGTTTTTAAATAAATGTTTGAATCATTTTCTTAACGAATATTGCACTATTATAATGTTTTCTAATCTGAAATCTTGTTGTTCACTCAAATATTACCAGTAACATAGCTTTCCGAAAATACACAAATGTATATTCAAGTGTTTTTAAAGCGATGATGGAAAATAGAAAAGCGACGTGCTACAAGCGTACCACCGTACCAGATCTTCACCATGGTTTTGGAAGAAGTGTTAATGCAATATGTTGGGGTTCTAGAAGAATTATTATGAGGTTCTGACTCCTGAAGAAATCATATGTGCTGGATATTATTGTACTCAGCTTGATAGACTAAGCATCGTTTTGATTAAAAAAACACCCAAGACTGGTTAATTTAGTTATTTTGCAAGTTATTTGTGCTATTTTACAATGCAAGACCTCATACTGCCAGTCAGCCAAGAATAAATTAAAGAGTTAGGTTTGGAAGTACTTTCTCACCCATCGTATTCTACTGATGCTGGCCCGTCAGATTGTCATATTTTCAGGATCTATGGAACATCTTCTTCGTGGAAAAACAATTCCTACTGCGATAGCTATCAAAACTGCATTCGATCAAGGTTTTACTTCAAAATGGCCCTCATTTTATAAAAAGAAAATAGGGAGGTTGTCAATATCTATGGACTAAACTTGAAGAGATTTACCACTAAACACCAAATCACTTTTTTTGAACGGCTCGACGCACGATTCGCTAACCATGTTAGCATCATCAGTAGATGATTTAATCTCCTCTGCTCTCCTCTCTAGATTAGATAGATTAGATAAAAAGTGATTTTTTTGTCTAGTGGTAAATCTCTTCAAGTTTAGTGTTTCACACCAAAGGTTCCAATAGAAGAATTGAATATCTATGGAGTTTATATTGCAGACTAAAACTGTATTAACTCTTCAAAAAACGTTTTCATTTCAAGAGTACACCTATAATATTTTAAGCTATTTTTGACTAGAGAAAAGTCTTGCTAAAGCTATTCAAGTCCTAAATCAACGTGTGTTATACCTTTTCTAGTTCAGGTTTTTATTTTTAAAATAATCATTTTAAAGGAAGTTTTAAATAAACTGAAACCTTAAAATATAGAAAAGGTGTAAGGTTTCTCTAAATTGGATATTATTGGATAACATATTTTAAATTTGTATATTAAAACATATCGTTTCATTAGCAATAGCATTTTTAAGGTTGCACATGTTAAGCACATCCATAAGTATTTAAATATAGTAGCTTTAAAGCTCATGTTTCATCAGATTTGGTTCTATTCATGAATTGTTTTTTGTAAGAACGTTTTATCGATTTTCTCCAAATATAATTTTTTATAAATTAGAAGTTTTCGTTCATGTTCTAATATGCTTCCAATAAAAGCATGTATTATTATTTACATCTGATCGAAACCTCAATATCGGATTTGGCCAAAAATATGAATTTCATTTGGAATCAAAAACTAGCAGAATTTTTACTCAATACTAGAGTGCATAAACTAGTTTGTTTCTCTAACTATACAATCCTTTGTAGGTATTAACATCCCTCATATTTCAACTGTATTTTCTTCTGTTTTGAGCTAATCATTTCCAGTTTTTTACTCCTATCATTTTAAAGCCTTCTGTCACATATAAAGAGTTATCCAATAATAAATAGCGTCAGAACTTAAATGAGATTCAATGGTAACTACAAGTGATCCGGTAATTTTTATATTACCTTGAAGAATAAATAATGGCATTATGTTTTGAAAATAATGTCGTTCAAATGTCCCCTTCGGCTTCGTCAGGGGGAATGCATTCTGGAGATCCAGTTTTCTATCACTGATTAACTGCCATATGGCGTGATATATTTTTAATGGTACCCTTAATGTTTTGTTTAAGGTAAAGAATTGTTCGGCGTTTAATTCTGGGAGTCAAGGAATTAACATAACGCCCCAAAAAATAATCCAAGGACCTTAGACTTCATGATTTTGGTGGCCAATTGACATTACCATTTCGCGAAAAAACGCGAAAACATTTCTTGCAATAAATCGATTATTTGGCGAGATATATGAAAAATCGCATCGTCTTTTTGAAGGAAAACATTTCTTGTATCCACATTTAACAGTTCAGACCAAAGGAACTTCTCCTCATTAATAGTAACGTGATTTTCATCAACGTCTTATGATTAATAAGTCATTATTAAGTCTAAGTCAACTCTTATGATTAATTTCGAGTCATCTTTACTTCGTTAAGTGAGTTCGAATCGATTGCCCAACTTTACACACAATACATAATAACCACCTGGCTTAACTGCAGGATTGTTATTAAAATTACACGAGGATTATCTTTATAACTGGATAGTTTTATTAACACTAAATAAAATATATATGATTAATATTATTTAGCTGATTTTCACATGTTAAATCAAATTATGATTAAGTAGCACTCCTTTTAACAACTACAATAAACACTTTATTAATTTATTTAGCCTTTAATTTAATATTCCTAATATTTGGAACAGTTAGTCATACATTGCATCACTACATGTTTTTAAGTATAAATAGTGGATATATATACAAAAAAATATTACTGATTTATAGCAGTTTTATTTGAGTTTTAGCATTTTAATTTTATTATTATAACAAAATCTCCTTGGAGATATATAAACAAAATGAGTAGTAAATTTAACAAATTAGATCATTAAATATAAACTCTAAGGATAATATATATTAAAATGTACAAAAATGTAACCTTCTGTTTAAAGTTTTTGCCGATATTCGCACTACTAAAGAACATCAAAAAAGGGCGAACCAATTACATGACACTAAGAACCAACTCTAAGCAATGCTTTCTGAGATGAAGTCTCGCTATGTCACTAAAACTGAATTATGCGCCATTTATATCAATAGCTCGAGTTTTGTTGACATATTGTAAGAAACGATGTGATGCACCAATTCATGGCATCTTACTAATCTAACAGAAATTAACGAACTAAGATTTACATCTAAATTTCCACTATATATAAAACTTGTATTAAAATTGTTACGTCACACAGTGCCTTTTTCAAATACGATCACTATATTAAAATTTATGGTAAAAAAATGTAACATATACTAGTTACTGACTAAAAAGACCATCAACCTATACCATGGGAATTATTGTCAAACATATCGTAGTAAATAACGGATAAAATCCAAATGTTATAAATAAAATAATTAATTAATTATTAAAATAATTAATGTTATCATAAAACTATTAATTTAATATATCCGGTCAATAATATCAAAAATAACTCTTAGAAAACAATTACATCTACCAAGAAGGTAACCAAATTAGTTTCTGAACATTTATCAAAAACAAAAAATATAAATATTACTTTCAAACCAAATAATAGTCTAGCACGCCTCATTAAAAATATTTAAAGTCAAACTAGTGTGTCCAAAAATGTATGTTGGACAAATGGGAAGGTCTTTTGTCACTAGGCTCATTGAACATAGAAGAAGTTATATTAAGGAAGAGAATAATTCCCTTTATGCTAACCACTTAATGCCAGAAAATCACACTTCTAACGAAAATATTAAGATATTACATGATGAAATTAAATCTAAAAAATCTCATAATCTATAAAATCTAATAAATCTATAAATATCTTACAGAGCCTAGAAATTAGTAAAAGTACAATTTGTCGGTTTTGCTGAATGACCAGGTAGACTTGAATGGTTTACCCTTGTTAAATTCATATTATACATCTAGATATTGAAAAACTAAAATTACCGACTAATATCATCCATGGTATTATTAGATTGAAGGCCCTTTTAGGTGCTAACTAGTATATATTACATTTTCTTACAGTAAAGTTTAATATAGTGTTCATATTTGAAAAAGACGCTGTGTTGAAATAATTGTAATACACAATTGAAACAATTACAACAGTAAGTTTTAAAAACAAACAGTAAGTTTTAAATATAGTGGAAAATTAGATATAAATCTTAGTTCGAATAATTAAAATGAATTTCTATCAAATATCGGCTATTCCAGTTAAATATATTTTTAACAGAGAACCTTAAGAATATTTAATGGCATACGAAATTCTATCGAACCCAAACTATTGCCAACACAGGCGTAATATTGGTGAAAAAAAGCGTGGCGTTAATTTTCCACGTAATTTTGCTCATTGCTTGCGATTTTTCACCATAAAATTAGCAAGCATTAAACTAGATTGTAATGATATATTCACGTGATAAATACATAATAACAAGAACCATTTCGAAAAAGTTCGAATTTTGTTAATTCAAGCTACTCTTGAGAAAGCCCTAACTAGGCGAAACATATGTAGAGCAAAATCTGTAATAAACGTTTGAAACTTTAAAAAAATATAAGTGTATCATTTAAAATCCTAAAAATATCTAGTTTTTAAACGAACATTTGAAATGTTGTGTGAGGTAATGTTAATGGTAATAAATAACACACTCTACAATTTAAAAATGAAACATTATTCTCCGAAACAGGATATATTCATATGGGTCTAGCTATGGCAAGTAAAGTATATAATTAAAGGTTACAATACCTTTTAAAGCCAGAAACTTACTTAACGCAGTACTCTTAAACAAGGATGGATTTGCTTGTTGCATAAACTTCCGATTTAAAAAAAAATCGATTATAAGATCTCATTTTAAATATTTCTATTAAGACCGATTCGGACAATTGAGATTGAAACAAATTAAGTTAAATTAAATCCGATTGCTGGTATAATATGTAAATACTACATTCTGACCGCTATAACCAGATAATAGTGCCATTTCTATAGCAAAGAATTGTTTGGGATTTCTTTTTAGACACCTGGGAAATATTTTATATATTGAATGCATAATATACATAAAAATACTCAACAATTTTTAATGAATAAATTGGAAAGATATTTTAAATAAATTTAAAATCACATTTTTCTCGTTTTGTTATTAAATTGAAAACATTTCAACGCGTATATTTTTTTTATTAAACTCGACTAAATGCTCTACTATCCTCCCCAAATGACACTAAAATATCATCCAGATCACATAACAGAATAACAGTCGCATATATGCCGTTGCGATGTCTGACTTTCAAACATAAAATCCATATAACAGCGTCATGCATCCATTCAGTAGAAGCCTGCATTGAATACGATAACAATAGAAGCATTTTGAACATCGTCTGCAGTTGATATTTGCATTTCACTACACATTAACGATACATTAAGATTTTAAACACTTCCTAAGCAGTAAAAATTTAAAGCGCGTTGTAAAAATGTCAGTTAAATAAAAACTAATTAGGTAATAATATATTTTCTTTAATACCATATGTACTATTTAAAACAGTTAACGTAAATACTAATATATTAAGTTAAACAAAGATAATTTTAAAAATATATTTTAAATTTGAATAGTGGTATTCAATTAGGTATCTAACATAATTTTTCAAACTAAACGATTTACGACAAACATCAAATAATTTTTTTTTTCAGTTTTCGTTTCGCATCAGGAGATGATTTATACGATAAGATTGAATTACCTCCTGATAAACCTAACATGATTAGCGAAATACGCACCCAGTAATTAAAAAAATTATTTGGTGTTTAATAGCAAATCTCTCCAAGTTCAGTGGCTCACATAGAAGGTTACAATATAAAAATCCAAAATATTTTGTATTATTGCAAAAGTAATGCTTTCAGATTAATTAACTCAGTTTCTGGAGACAGAAATTCTATACAGCTCCAGATAATCCGGTATTTTATCTTGAACTACAAATAATGACATTTTGTTTTGAAAATAATATCGTCCAAATGTTCCCTTTGGCTTCGTCTGGTAAAACCCATTCTGAACCCAATTTTCGATTATTCTTTTTCACATATCGCATGGTATATGGTCACTGGTAACTTCAATGTTTCATTTAACGTCAAGAATTGTTCGGAGTATTTTTCTGTAAATCTCTTACACAATGTAGTGTACACAGTAATCCCTAAGTGATATTTACATTTTAGTGTTGTCGCTGTTTCAAAGTTCAGTCAGTCTTATTGAAAAATTCTTTATGATAGATATCAACTATAATTGGTTGAAGTTTTTGGGTTTTTTGTGACCAATCTCAACCGCAGTGTAATGTTAAATTTAAAAAATGATTTATTAACATTTATATATAAATATATATATATATATATATATATATATATATATATATATATATATATATATATATATATATATATATGTAGTGTTAGATTTTCTTGGACTGCGTCTAATGAGACAGCAGTAGCTGAGTGTCATCACACACCCAACCGTTGGGTTCCACAATCTCATGTGGAACACACAACAACCTGCGTCTCCGCCCAAATGAACACTTTTGTTGGTTGCTTGACCGGGAGGAAGCCCCATCTATCCCTTCAATTGGATGACATATGTTTCGTCTCTCGAGGTACAGACTCTTCAGGGCGCCGACATATATCATACCATCAAGAATAGGGAGACCCTATCCACAGCCAACAACCCATGTTTTCGCCGACCTCCCGTCGGATGGCGAATATATGTAGTGTTAGATTTTCTTGAACTGCGTCCAATGAGACAGCAGTAGCTAAGTATCATCACACACCCAATCATTGGGTTCCACAATCTATTCCTATTCTAAAACAACCCAAGAGATTGAATTATCAAAAGTGCAAACTACTGTACAACTCGAATATCCATTTAAATTTTTTTAAAAAATATCAAAACTTGTTTGATTTATTCGATAGCCACAAATATGGTAAGCAACTAAAACAGCATTATTACCTGCGTTACTTACACGTCTTCAAATCGACAGGATAAAATATATATGAATAGTTTTTAAAATTTCTATCTTTCTTCATATAATATAATAAAGCTTAAAATTTCATTACTATATCAGCTGCTTCCAACAAGCATTTATCTCAGCGCTGTTTCAGTAATGTGTCATAAACGTGAGAATAACGAGAATTTTATTTAAGTGGCCATTTGTAGACAAGAACAATTTTGATTAAACTTGTTTGTGTAACATTTAACAATAAAATTTCCTCGGAGACTTAACAAAGTTGTTCTAAACTTAGAAAACCTTAAATGTAAATTCTGAACTGGAATAAATTAGAGGGAATTAATTACTTTGTTATTTTGGTACAGTTAAAAAATAGGAGTGGAGCTCTGGGTTTATTTTAAAATAAACAGAGAGCATGATTTAAGACGATAAAAGCAGTCAGAAATCCAATTATCGTAGAAAAAGTGTTTATTGAACAATCTACATTTACATAATTTTTTATATATTACAATATCTAAATTTAACAGCTCTATTTTAAAAAAGATATAATAATTGAAACTGTTAATCTGGTTCAAATACTAATATATGTAGAATGTGCCATTAGAATTTACTGAAGCATATCGGTTAAAAAGTTTTAAACATTTCGTGTTAATTTAATTTTCAACCTTTTATTTACATGAAAAAATGCATTTATTTCAAAAGAAAAACGATCTGCGATATTAATTAAAATGTTTTCCATTTATCATCGCAATATCTTTTTATTACATACAATCTAGTCGTCATCCCATGTCCAAACCACTTCGAAATTGAAAAAATATCTGTCAAAAAGCGCATATTGCGTTGATTGAAAAATGTGGTAATCTGATAACGCCAAGTCTGGGGATTAAGCTAGAAAAAGGGAACCGATTCGAATTCCAACAATACTGCCCTCATTGATATTGTACCATGTGATCGCGCATTGGCTTGTAGAACTTTTCTTCAATTACTTGCAATTTATTGAATGAATGAATATAAAATTCAGCCCCATTGTTATTGAAAGCCATTTAGCAGCTTATGCCAAAGAAAACGCAGTGAAACATATTGGATTCCAAGGGGGTCAAATGGTTGGTGATATGTCATGATACAACATGTCACACATGTCACCAACAATGAAATAGGAACCAATACAAAAAATACGACATTGAAAGCTAAGAAGGAATATCAATTCATAATCATATCGCTAAGAAGGAATACCAATGCAGAATGAGTCAGACCGAAACCAGATACTTATAGCGCAGTAGCAGAGTCGGTAGACGATTAATGGGTAACAATAAGTGAACATTTAAGTGAAGAAAACAAAAAACGAGAATGTATGACGATGCAAAATAGAAACTCTGCCCGATTAAAGTACATACAAAAATCTACAATAGTACAAAAAAAAACGAATACGACAGAGGACAGAATGGAGGCCAAACATGTACCACCAGAATTAAACATTGTTGGGTCAACAAGCATTTATTTTTAAAAGGATTTTGTGATAAGAAATGAATGATGACATTCCAACAATACTAAGAAATATCTTCATCGTAGTCAACTATTAACTATGCACATAATGTTAAATGGGGAAAAATAATGCAAGACAAAGAGGCACAAGAGAACAAGAGCTTAAGAGATTAATTCAAGAGAACAAGAGATTAATTTTAATGCAAGCCATCTTTATCAATCAAACTTCGAAGAAAGATTGCTAAAATAAAACAAAGAAAAATGTTTTTATAGAATAATACATCTGCTCACAAGTCCTGTATTAAACCTAAAACAAATTGTAATACTCCTCCTAAATGGGCATCCTCCTAAAGGGTGACACGAGGGTAGAGTAAAAAAAATCAGATTAAATGAAATATTGCTCTTTAATCGAAAATCAAAAATGGATTTTCAACGTAGTATCCTTTTAGCTCTATGCACATCAACCAGCCATTTTCCAAGTTTTTATGCCTTCTAAACTGTACGTCTTGTCGAATTCTGTAAAATCATCGATCCTCTCTTCTGTATTAGTGATGACCTCTTCATGTAATGTGAATATCTTTGCAGCCAGTCATTTCTTCTTGTTTAAAAAGAGGAAGAAGTTAAAGGGGGCCAAGTTCCGAGAATTGGGTGCATGCACGAACTAGTGGAGTGGACGGTAATGGTGAAACAGCACTTTTTTATTTGTCAAATGAGGGTGTTTCTTTATTAAGTGTCTATCAAATTTGACTAATAATGTAACATAGTATCTCCTGTAATCACCTTTTGCTTTTCCAAATAGTCGATAAAAATAATGCCTTGCGAATACCAGAAAACAGTGGCCATAACCTTTCTGACTGATGGACGCGTCCTCGCTTTATTCGGAGCATGTTCGATCGTTTCTGGCGTGTAGTGAAAAATCTAGTTTCGTTTTATACATGTCTAAACAACAACGAGAAGTGGTCACTTTGTTCGCAACTGCTCATGTAATGTTCAGCCATCTTGAAACCAATACCGACACCAACTTATCCAATAGATACTTAATATGAATCAAGCTAGTGTCATTAGTTTAATGGCATATCAACGTTTAAACGTTTTCTTTGATTCTATTAACATTCCATGCCTATGATTCTATTAACAGTTCATGTTAATAGATAGTTCATGTGTTAATAGACAGAGTGCATGAAATGAAAACAGGACACAAGACTTGTGATATTTTCATTTATAATATTTAAAGCTATTTATTTTTGTGTAAAAGCCATTTAGCCATTACGTTAATTATGAAATACCATATCATTCAAGTAACAGGTTTCAATTTGTTTCATGGACCCAGCTGGTTTTGCAAACGTATCCGATATATGTTCAATATAATGTTCAAGTATAATTGATAGTCAATTAGACTAATGGAGGCTTTGAAATTGTTTTTCATCAGTATAGGATGTCAGATTTACTGAATCTAATTTTCGTTAACAAATATTCAAGCATTTTTTGTTTTAATATCCATCGTGCGGGTTAATTACATTTTTGTAGAAAATATTCATAGAAATTTTTTATTTGGAAAAGAACATTTGCTCTGAATTACATTTTATAGCATTAAAATGCTACCATTATATTTATATTATATTTAATGCAACTATTTTGCAGCATTAAAATGTTACATAAGTATTATTATAAATAAATTAACTGAAATAGAAATATGAATAATATTAATTACTTCTTGTATAAAATGTTTTTTATTTTTTTAAATTAAAATTATTTTTTAACATTTTACAGAATTCAACTAGTGGATTAACCAGTGATGTTTAACGATGTGTTAGTCCATGTGGATTCATTACCAGTACTTTGCACAGGTACTTAATTTCTGTACTTTGTAATTTTTACCTACTACTTTTTTTCTGTACAAGGCTTGCCGAGCCAAATGGATAAACATACGTAATATACCTAAACAAAATCCAGTATTTGAGCGAAATAATCAGTATTGTGTTCAGTGAAACATCGCAATTTTCCGTGCAAAGAAAGAGCAACTAATATTTTTATTAGTTAGCAACTAACATTTATATTAGGGAGGCATATACATCGAACTCAAAGGACTATAGACTGCGGAATGATTGAACCCCAACTATTGTCATAACTTATAATGATCAGGAATTGTCTGTGATAATATTATAAAATTGTTCTATGTAACTAAACTATACTTGTTCTACAAAACTAACAAAAATTCGAACTGTCATAAATAACATTCAATCTGAAAATATGATCGTTTCTAAAGTCCATGTTTAGTATTTGGGAGAAGCATATTTACTGAATTGTATATATTAATTTCAAAGTCTTTTTTTAAGTATTTTGTTACAGAAAGCGAACTGTTTACACAAATTTACCGAGAAATATATTCTGGAGATAAGTAAGTCAATAGCAGCAATAGCAGGTCTTTAGTTGAGAAATACTATCACATCCGGTATACTCAATTTAATGTATTTTTATTGTATCAAAACTGGAGCATTTTCTATTAATAAATATTATACAATGAAAAAGAAATAATTTCAATTCACACAGAAAAAAAGGCACGAACATATTTACTAACCGAATATCGTTGGACTGTTTCGAAAGTAATCTCGATTATCTAATGAAATGAACGAAACCATCTTAGCCAATTTACTATAGTTGATCTCACACATATAAAAGTTATTTTTATGACGAGAAGTAACCCTATGGCCTTTGAAACAAGAAAAAAATTGCCACTATTAGATTACGTTATTATACTGGATGTTATAGAACATACCATCCAAGCATTTAAAATCTGTTGTAAATCACTAAACACCGCAACCATTTTACCATAAAAATTAACTGATTTAATTGGCCATAATTGTCCTTTAAATAGATAATCATATACAATTTACCATTAGATAAATATTATATTACATTAAATTATATTATATTATAACAGGAATATTAATTCCTATTAAGCGACTACATCAACTTCTTTTAACTAGATTTTCAAAAGTAATTGATAGTATGACCTAACAGTATCGAATCATTTCCGTTAATATTGAATTGACGACGAAATAACCACTCGGCTGTCACAACACAATAATTAATCGTGTAATATGCCTTTAAGGAATAAGTACATTGTACACCGTTCCACTAATTCATGCTTACTAATATTATAGTGATTTATATGCCCTGAAGGAGGATAGACTAATAGAAACAGTGTGGGATGATTATGACACCACGATTAGTTTAATGATAATAATACAGAGACAAAAACTACTTAATGAATAAAGAAATGCTCTATTGAATACAAAAATGCTATACTTTTAGACAAACTAAACTTAATTCAAAAATTAGAGATCTCAAGAAGAACTGGTGGTTTTTAAAGGCAACGGAAATACAGCATTATGCAGATAAACACGATACACGAAATTTCTTCCAAAACATTACAGATATCTTTAGGCTGCAAATAAACAACATTGCACCGGTACGAAATGCTGACTCAAGTAGTGATACAATCACTGCCATAGAGGGTATAAGAGACAGATGGAAGGAGCATTTCGAAAACTTGCTGAACACTAAGAGCGTTCCTTGAATCTGATCCTTCCAAGACCTACGTTATGAGCATGGACGAGGAACCCATCATGGCAATCTGGAAGTTAAGATGCCTTCCGTATGACGTAAAACAACTCTAGAGATTTCATCAAGGCTGCCTTCGGAAAATCTTAACAATAAAATGGCAAGACTATCAGGCCAATGTGGAGGTACTTGAAAGAGGCAGCAGATTGAGCATCGAATCCCAGATCATGAAAGCTCAACTAAGATGGTTAGGTCATTGCTAGGATGTAGGATACTAGGATGCTGAAGCAGATCCTGTATGGCGAATTAAAGAACAAGAAACAAGATATTGGAGGTCCAAAAAGAAAATCTAAAGACGTAATAAAACCGTCTGTAAAGAAGTCTATATTAAGCGCGGCCGAATTCCCATTCGGACGCGCTTCGCAAGACTATCAGACAGCAAACAACGAACCCAAATATACAGAGCCGTGCAGCTTCATGAGGAAGATAATCGCCAAAAAGCAGCAGCCAAAAGATAGGCTCGAAAAGTCAAACAGACTGGACCGCGTGTACTAATTCTGTATCCTCCTTACTTGACAAGCTGATCTCCTGACCTAGCATTCAGAAGAATATGTAGATCAAAGCTGGGTTATCTGAGCCACTATAAAACCCATACTTCTTCAACAATGGGTCTGAAAAACTATTAGCCATGGCTGGGATTGACCATCTTTCTTATAGATGACTTCGAGTTATGACACCAATTTATGTTAAAAATAAAAAGCTCCGAAACTTACAGATCAGTTCAATATTCAGGTAGGTTTCAGTTCAAAAGCTTCAATATATGGGTCATTTCAAAAGTCTCTGCAGACGTTTCGTTAATATCGCACCGCATATTATGCAAATGTTTCCAATTTTTATGACAAATAGTAGAGACAGATCGAAAAGACGCCAAGTAGTTTCATTTAAATAGGATTTTTACGTCGTACTTACGTACTTATTCCTTAAAGGCATATTACACAATTAATTATTGTGTTGTGTATATATATATATATATATATATATATATATATATATATATATATATATATATATATATACATGTACATGTACATATAAATATAAGGTGATTATTTTAATGCGTCCAAACTTTAAATTCAAATAAAACAACAACCAAATTAAATGCTTTGAGACTATAAAATGCTATTTATTTTATATGAAATTTCACTTAATGGCATTAATGTTAATCAAATAATTTCGGACAAAGATCCGTCCCGACTACTTCTGACAAAACATTCTAGCAAGACCAATTTCCAAGTACTTTTTCTAGCAATTGGGGACTTATATCCGCAATTGTCCAAGTTCACTTTGCTTCCACGGCGTCAATAGTTCCTGGTTTATAGACATCAACCAAAGATTTTACAATTACATAAACAAAAGATCAATGCAATTCAAATTCGGAATTAAATAATCCACGTAGTCGAATAACAAAGCCCAAATTCCTACGAACGCCGACGAATTGATACATTTGGGTGTTCAACTAACAGCAACAGCCACGATATTTTTTTTGGAACGCAGAGTTTTCTTTCTGTTTTAATATAGTTCGGATTTTGTCGATAACACATCGCTCGGTTGGGCGATTATGTGCACCATAAAATTTATCAAGTGCTTTATACAGCGTACAGAAAATTGATTTTGATTGATAATAAATTTCGACAATTTGCAAGCGTTGCTCTGATGTTAAACGTTCCATGATAATTTGCCAGTCTATTGAGACACATTTTTACTTGAGACATTTTTACTATTGAGACACATTTTACAGCGCCTCCTTTTGAAAGTTAGAGCATACCAAAAATCGTTTTATATACATTATTCACACCATTTTAAAGAAATAATTCATGAATCAAGCCCTATATCAGCCCTGAAATAGTAGAGCTCCAACAAAGATTGTTACTACAAAATTGCGACAATAATTATTTTAGTATTTCAGTGCTTACATGTAAGTTCAATTTATAACTACAATATATATTGTACGCAAATATCAGGATTTGCTTCTTATTTTCGGGGAATCTCTACAAAACTCCGAAGGAGCTAGGTGTATTTACAGTTAATAATACCCTGAAAAGCTGCTTCCAGATCGGCAAACATTTGGTCGAGTTTCTCAAAGACTTTGAATACAGGTAGTGTGGTTCCAAAATTTAAAAATTGTGGGCGACATGAGAAATCAATCCTGAAATCGAAGAACAGATTTTTAAATCTTGTTGAATAACATTTTACCCGAAATACTAGAAGTGTTGCGTGACAAGTTGGAGTTTCGGATTGAATTGTACGTAGAACACTCAATTACTTTACCCTTGCCATGTACAATAGGTTCAAATACTCTTACCCACTAATTTTTTATATAGTCAAACATATTGTGAATGACTTGGTCAAACCAAAGGAATTCAACTTTTTGTTCAATATGTTATCAACCGACGGAGCTTCTTTCACTAAGAATGGGATGATGGAACTGAACATTTAATTTAATAAAACAATTAATCATATGGTTTTTAACGTGACGTGAATCGTTTAAAATGTGTTATAGAGTGAAAAATTAGTGCTAGTAATTTCAGCTCAAACATTATATGACAATATTGTGTAAGTTTCCCTCTTTTTTAACAAAACAAATGAAATGCATGCGGAAATTTATGGAATAAAGGGCTATAAATATTACATATTATTTTGAAAGAATACAGTAAAAGGCAACAAAAACTGAATTATGATCCATCAAAATAAGTAAGACCAAAAATAAACGTTATCATTGTTAAGAAAATTAAACCTGTTTTCGCCGAAGTTAGTTGCGTACATATTTTATGGAAACTGTTGGATTATGTTATGTTTTATGGAAGGTTGGTTTATATCTATATATATATATATATATATATATATATATATATATATATATATATATATATATATATATATATATATATGATTTTTGACTTCTTTGGACTGCGTCCATTTAAAAATTGGACTGCGTCCAAAGGTTGGTTTATATCTATATATATATATATATATATATATATATATATATATATATATATATATATATATATATATATATATATATATATATATATATATATATATATGATTTTTGACTTCTTTGGACTGCGTCCATTTATAAGCCATCCCAGAGAAGTCGGCGAAAATATGGGTGGTTTGATTGTGGAGGGGGACTCCCTTTTCTTTGCGAGAGAGCATATGTCGGTACCCTGATGAGTCTAACAACCAACGGACAAATAATGTAAGGACAAATAATAATGTGGCCTCCTAATGTGCACGCCAATGTGGTAATAATAATAAGTGTAATAAGGGATGGGTGGGGCTTCCTCCCGGTCAAGCAACTAACCATTGCTCTTTATGACGGAGACGCAGGTTGTTGAGCGTTCCACATGAGATTGTGGACCCGACCCAACGGTCGGGGGTGTATAACTCCCGTCTATATATGTATATATGTACATCAGTTCGGAGTGGGACTCCGAGGTGACCGGACGTGTTTTTGTCTGGTCACCATAGGGACAGATAACAGTGTCGGTTGGTAATTTCGGTCTCGGAGGTCTGATCTGGCCTAGGGAGTTCTGCTTGGGTATGAGTGGCACTTCAAACTAACCCAGAGAATAAGTCTTAGCCCCAAAGTTGGAGAAGAACGATGCACCGGGACCAGCGGCAACACCAAATCCATATTGCCCGAACTCATCAAACAGGTATAAACAGTGAAATATCTGTAAGCAAGGGTGGACTCTGTGGTGGTCGGACACGTTAACGAGCGCGCTGGCCATTGCGGGGGCAGATAATCATGGCTGTTGACAGTTCCAGCATCGGAGGTCCGATCTAGAATAGGGAGCGAGCGGGCACCCCCGAAATCATCTCGCAGAAGGCGCGGCGGATTCAACCTAACCAAGAGAATCGCCTCAGCCCCGATGACGGTGAAGATTCGATGCATTGGGATTGGCAGCACCATCCAATCCGTCCATTCCGAGCTACGAAAACGCATATATAGCAGAATAACATCAAAGCAAGAATAACACCACTAACAACCGGTATAACAACAAGGAAAGAAAGAGAATACGTCAAAACATCAGCCAAGGACCAAGAACCGAGCAGTTCATCAGCTCCTTCAAATCAAACAGAGTCAACGACCACTGAATTCAAGCAACTTAATCATGAATAAACTTCCACCAGAATCGATTCTTGCGGGTCGTTTCCGGAGCAGTTACCCCTTTTTTCTATCAAGGTCGATTAATCTCGACTAGTACCGTGAGGTACGGAACCACGCCAAAAGAACGGCGTCTAACAAACCCCCACCGATTGCGACTGACGCGAATCAGACGTGATCGGATATATATATATATATATATATATATATATATATATATATATATATATATATATATATATATATATATATATATATATCTGTGTGTGTGTGTGTGTGTGTGTGTGTGTGTGTGTGTGTGTGTGTGTGTGGGTGTATGTGTGGGTGTCTGTGTGTGTGCGTGTGTGTGCGTGTGTGTGTGTGTGCGTGTTTGTGCGTGTGTAGGTGCGTGTGGGTGCCTGTGCGTGCGTGTGCGTGCGTGTGTGTGCGTGTGTGCGTGTGCGTGTGTAGGTGCGTGTGGGTGCCTGTGCGTGCGTGTGCGTGCGTGGGCGTGCATGTGCGTGCATGCGTGTGCGTGCATGCGTGTGCGTGCGTGTGGGTGCGCGTGCGTGTGCGTGCGTGTGCTATTACATAAACTATTAGCTATAACTATTACATAAATTTTCATTAGAATTTAATTACAATTTCTCCCCATTCTTCTCTATTTGTTGTTCCGATCCTCTACTTTCCAAACCCAATAGCTATCAAATCATCTTTTACTTGCTCCATTCAACTTTTTCGTGATATAAAATGTAATGGCAAACACCATTAAAACTAGAGGCACATCAATCAGAAAGGAACCAGAAAAGATTTTTTTCGGATAGAAATATTATAAGGAAAAGGAAAGTTATTAAGGAAAACATATCGTTATCAAAATTTAATATCAACTAAATAAAACCACAGGAACATATAAACTTTAATTATAAAATGTTATAGAAGAATGCTATAAAGAGGCTAAAACTTTCCCTTAGGAAAGTTTTTACTTAGTTCTTACTGCAATTACTCATTAGGTATTACTTCTTAAGACTCCGTGTAATATGAACAGATGAAAAGAATTTCCAAGATTGAAAAAGAATGCCTTGATCTAAGTTAAATATTCACTTCAAAGACGCTGTTGAAGTCCAGATTAATTATAATAAGACTACTTAAAAAGCTGTTTTAGTGAAAAAAATGCTGGATTTATTTATGTTTTATGTAAGTTTCTTTAATGCAATTTGTAATCACGGGTCCTGGATTCAAACTTTTTACGTGAACTTTTAATAGACTGTTACAAAGCGTTTTTTTCTGTCTGTTTGTTGGATATTGGCGAAACTGTCTTAGGCACAATTATCTTATCAACTGAAACCCAATTAATAGGGAATAAAACACGTTATAATAAAAATAAAAAATTATTTGATATAAGTAAAATAAGCAATATAAATAACATAGTACAATAAAGAAAATAAAATAACCAATGCATATGAGCAATTATCATGTAAATGGCCTTTTAGCAGTTACTTTTCTAAATAATACAACATAAAATTGTTCCCATTGCGTGATATTGCATAACAGTGATTTGTATAATTTTCAAGTATTTTGGTGTTCACTTCATCGTATATTCATCATTCAAACATTTATCACTTTTTAGTAAAATTTCAACTTCAAAATATCTGTTAATAACTTAACACTAATAACTTAACACTATCAGCTGAACATTTTCATTATTTATTATTAAAAAAAAGAAATTCAATATCAATTATTAAAAAAACCAAGTGATTTAAACATGAGATAAACATTTATTTAAAAAAAATATATTTTGCTGAAATTGATTGATTTTTAAGCACAACTAAAAAAATAGCACCTGTAGTTATCTGGACGTACTGTATGCTTCATAAAACAGATCTTAACAAAAGTTATAAACTATATTACATAAAAATGGTGTTTTAAAAGTTAGGTTGTCTGCAAAGCTATGAGTAGATATGAAAGTTAATTATGCGCCACTGATATATATATATATATATATATATATATATATATATATATATATATATATATATATATATATATATATATATATATATATATATATATATATATATATATATACTACTGCAAAGTACCCTAGCTATCTCGAGCAAAAATGGTTCAAAGGCTGTTTATACTCAAAGAAGAGACTGGAATTTTCTTTGATAAAATCATAATAAAGAGGCAAATTTGTTTAGGAATGACTTGTCAAACTTGCCTACTTGCTGAACTTTTTTTTTTGTCAAATTGAGTGTTTTGAATAAATCAATGCAAGAACAAATACAATCAATGACTCAAAAAGACAAAATGAAAACGTTTATAAAAAAATGGAGCTATAGAAATCAAATTTACAAAAAAAAAACAACAAACAATTCAACGTGTCTCTACTTTTAAATGATTTCTGCGCTGCCAGTTAAGACTGTAGCAAACAATGTTTGTTAAAAACATGTTTGATCTTGCAATATAAATGACCTTATACCTAGCAAGAAGTAGGGGAGAATCAAATAATGCCTGAAGAAAATTGGAAGAAAATAGAAAAGGGGAAGGAGAGCAGAATATCAGCTTCGGGAGGCCAACCGTTTCAAGTATTTTCGGGTTGTATTTACCAGAAAAATAAACGTAAATATTGAAATGCAACGTAAATATTAAAATAATGAAATGCAAATGAATAAAAGTGATAAACAACAAAGTAAAAAATTGCTTTATTCGGTTTAAAAAATGAAGTATCACACAGTAATGTACAAATCAATCAATAAATTGGAATTGCATTTCAATTTAATATAATTACAATGATGACTGGGAATAAGAACATTTCCAAAAAAAAACAAAAACAAGAATATATGATACACAATACATATGCTTGTGAAAAATGAATATTAAATAATACGGAGCAAATAGGATTAAAAAAATAAGAAAAAAAATACTACCTTACAAATTAGATGCCTTGGAACTATTTATTTTACGTGAAATAACATTAAATGACATTAGTGTTTAAAAAAAAAATTGGAATAAATGACCGCGGCGGGTACTTCTGACAAAACACATTTTGTCAATTCAATTTTCGACCACTTTTTCAAGTAATTGGGATCTTACGTCCGCAAATTAACGAGTTAGGTTAGCTTCCAAAGCATAGACCACATATTTAACCCAGAGAAACACACAGATTTAACGCCACAACAACAACCACAGATTTAAACTCCAAAGAAAAAAATCTAGAAGCGTTAAATCACAGAAGCTTGGTGGCCAATTAACCAGTCCGTTCTTCGAAATCGTTTTCTCACCAACTTGTTCCCTCGATAAATCGATTATCGATTCGATTATAAATAATCATTAATCATCATTCTGTAACGATCCCCATTAGCGGTAACGTACTTTCCAGCTTGATTTTTACCGAAATACGGTTCAATGTTGCCATCGGCGTAAAATCCACACCATACGATAGATTTATCTGGATTCAGCAATACCTGTTAGATCATTTGCGGATTATTTTCACTCTAAATGCGGCCATTTTGTTTATTATATTATTACATAACAATTTAGCCAAAAGTTGTAATTAATTTAGAGCTCATTCACTTGAGTTCTTGTAACTAGAATCTTGTAAGGCGCCAGACCAAAATCTTTATGCAAAATTTTCCACGTAGTCAAATAAGAAAGCTCAACTTTCTGCGACGACAAATTGAGAAACTTGAAGCTTCATTAAAACTGCCAGCAAAAGTGACGATGTTTTCTTCGGAACGCAGAGTTTCTTGTCTTGTTTTTGTTTTAATGGCGAGCAGCGTGAAATGCGTTCGGATTTTGTCGATAATTCGGCGAAGACATCGCTCGGTTGGGCGATTATGTGCACCATAAAATTCACGAAGTGCTCTATAAGTTTGGTGCACAGAACACTGATTTTGATAACAAATTTTTACAATTTGCTAGCATTGCTCAGATGTTAATCGTTCCATAATAATTTTCTAGACTATACTGAATAATGTTGACAATAAAGACGCGCAAACTCACAGTTCGTTTGACAGCGACCTCTACCGGAAATTTAAACACCCTTTAAGTAATTACCCCTTAAGTATTCTGATGTATTGTTTTTCAAGCCTAACCAGTTATAACTCGATTAAAAATATTCTTAAGGCTTCACATTTCCATTCAATTACAGAGGGGGTTACACAATCGGTTTCAATATAATTATCTTGAAACCAAATAGATTGTTTGGAATACCCAATAACAAAAGTAAAACAAAATTTGCTGTTTCTATTTCATTTCCGAACAGTCGCTGTTGTCATTCAAATAAAATTAAAGATATACCCTTTTTAGTTTCATCGTCATATATTCAATTATTCTGGTATTCTTAGCTATATGTGATTTGGGATGCTTTAAATTTGTAGACTTCAAAACTAATGATTCCTCCAAAGAAATACATACACAACCTGTTCAATAAAAAAATTAATCAGATGAAGTTTCGGGTAACCAATAACCAACCATAAGATCTATTATATTGTTGCTGAGATATGAGACCTAAACATTGTTACTATTCATATAAATATTTTGATAAAACACTTTAGCACCATTTATCCATAAGTGATCGCGCTTCATATAATTTGAATTATAAAGGATTCTTGAGTGGATTTGAAATATACTCGGGAGCACAGTTAAACGTTTTGCAGAAAGTTTTGATACATAAATGCATACATACATTCAATTCTTCTATTGGAACCTTTGGTGTGAAACACTAAACTTGAAGAGATTTACCACTAAACTCCAAAACACTTTTTTGAACTGCTCAACGCACGTTTCGCTAACCATGTTAACATCATCAGGAGATGATTTAACCTAAGATTAATGATTTAATCTAAGATTAATGATTTAATCTAAGATTAATGATTTAATCTAGATTAAATCATCTCCTGATGATGCTAACATGGTTAGCGAAACGTGCGTCGAGCAGTTCAAAAAAGTGTTTTGGTGTTTAGTGGTAAATCTCTTCAAGTTTAATAAATACATTGTTAGGTCACATGAATTTCTTAATACTTAACTATACAATATTCAGATCTTTTATAGACATCTTTAACAGTTCAAATTGAAGAGCACTTCCAAAATATGGCTGAAACTATTTAGGCTCATCAAGACCATTTAATAAATAGAAGTGCTCAAACAAATTCACAAATCACTAGAAATACATTTTGAATATAAAATGATGATTGGAGTAAAATCTATACGAGTATGACCTCAGCTATGGCTATTAATTTTGCTAAGACATTGTTAAAGAATTAGGGGTTTTATAGTGGTTCAAATAACCCGGCTTAGATCTGCATGGTCTACCGAATGTTGGGCATTTAAAGTCAGGCGTATACAAAATTGATACATGTGATCCAGCCTGTTTGGCTTTTCGATCCTGCCTTTTGGCGCTTATTTTCCTTATGGAGCTGCACAACTCTGTGTGTCTCCTCAGATCGTTTGGGACTGTCGTTTGCTGTTTTTTCCGTTTCTTTCGTTTTTGAGAGGAAGTTAATTAAAAAAATTAACACAAAAGTAATTAAATACATACAAATGAAAACTTATATATACAAGGGTAGAGTGAACAGTCAATTACTTATTAAATAAAATATTAATTTTTGATCGGAAATCGATTGATTTTTTCATCAGAGTATTATTTTAGCGCGCCGCACATCGGCCAATAATTTTATGCCTTCCAAAAAGTAACATGAGTAAAAAAGTCGATCTCTGCAAAGCAATTCTCTGTTTCGGCGATGATCTGTTTATTGGATGTAAAGTTCTTTCCAACCATTTCAGCAATTTCTTGATGTTTGTAAAGAGAGAGAAGCTGAACGGGCTAAATTCCGAGGTAATAATTCGTAGTGCAAATTTACGAATTCGGCTGTTGCAACCGCGAACGAAGGCGCGTATTCGTAATCCGGGTGAATGATCACTTTTTCCCAGGACAAGTGAGTGTGATTTTTTATCAACTCTTCGTAAAATTTGACCAATACTATCCTGCGATCATATTTCCATTTTTCGAAATAGCCGATGAAGATAACGCCTTACCGACCGTTTTCACCATTGGAGCGCTTTCGTAGGATAAATTCGATAAATATAAGTGTGATAATAGTCTCCTGTGATATTTTCCTTTTTCCAAATAGTCGATGAAGATAATGCTTTAGAGGATGATGGAAGCATCTTACCATCATTGGGGCACCTTTGTCGGGTAAATGCGATGAATCCAAGTGTAATCAACATTCATGAATCGCAGCAAAAACTTCTTCGGATTACGTTTATAGTTTTTCACGCAGAATATAAGGATTTGAATTTTGGAGTTACTACAGGAGAATGTCACTGTTTGGTGTGGTTTTTGGGCTGGCGGATAAGGCGTTATTTTTTGAAGACAGTGATGGAAATCGTGCTGGAAATAATGTTACTGTGTGAATACTATTAGAATATGTTAACAGGATATCTTTGGCCTGAACTGATAAATGTAGATATAAACAATGTTTTCTTTAAGAAAACCGTGCGACTTGTCAAATAATACACATATGAAATAATTGATTTATTACAAGAAAAGTTTTGTGTATTAAATCTCGTTATGTTAAATCTCAGTTTTGCAGAAATAAGTCCCGAACATCTCTTGACCTTCAGCCCACTATTGAAAATCTACCACGTGATATTGTGAAACAGTAATCCAAAATTGGGCCTCCAGAATGCATTCCACCAGACGAAGCTGAGGGAGACATTTAAACGAATTTATTTTCAAAACATAATGCCATTATTTGTTCTTCAGATAAAATCAAAAATAATAGATTATTAAACGTAGTTATCATTGTGCCACATTTTAAAGTTGTGATAGTATATTGAATAACCCAATACATGGATGCCCTTTTTTAGTCCGCAATGAAAAAATGTTCGTGTAAGATGTTACGTACGCGTTCGTCCACGATGTTTGTATCAGTTTGCGATTGATCAACACGATATCATGGATTTTGTTGACCACTTCCTCATAGTGACCTTAACGGGACGTCCTGAACACACAACATTAATCTTGCTCGTTTGGCCATATCAAAATTGAGTAAACTACTTGTAAACCATGAAATGTAAAAGAGCTGAGTTCACATAATATTTTTCCACACTTCTTCCGTCTGCTCGATGATTTTACCAAACAAAAAGTTGTGTTTAATCAACAGAAATTTTTTTTCCATCATAGCAAAAATATCCAACTTATCTGCTTTCAAAACAAAACTAAATATCATACCGGCTTGAAATTCATAGAGCGTTATAAGAAAAAAAAAACTATTTTTAAGAAATATAATTATAGCAAGGAATATCACTCGTACTATGGCCAAACCAGTACGAGTGATATCCACACTCAGTAAACTACTTATGAACCATGAAATGAAAAAGAGCAGAGTCCCCGATTTCATTCCACCTTTCTTAAATCTGTGATGGTTTTACTACGCAAAAGTAGTGGTTAATAAACACAGAAAATTCAATTTTTTTCATGAAAAATTTCGTAGACAAAAGTAAAGTAAATATCATATCCGCTTCAAAGTAATGTATCATAACAAGACAAGAAGCTATTTTCCAGAAATATAATTACCTTTCCGATCGCCTCGCTATCTATCGGAAAATGATCTAACTTTTCACTATATTCTGGTACATATGTAACTGAATATTAAGATTAAAATAAAACAGATGATTATTGATGTAATTATAATATTATTAAAGTGAAAATCAAATTCAATTTATAAAATATATTTATCCAATCATTGTTTACTAATAGAGTAAAACCAAATGGTAATTTTGGTTATTTGTACCTAAATAAGTTTAATTTAAACTCGGTTTCAACTTTAGCACTGCTATATAGAAACCGCTGTTGCTTCCATAACAACAACTAATGCATGCCGCATAAAGTTGGCTTTATCTCTGCAATTTATTTTAGATTTGAAATTCATGTAAATGGTGTATTGGAAGTATAACAAATAATAACACATAATGGTCTAATCGAACTTTTAATGTTGATTTTTATCGTCTAAAATATGGAAATTTCATGTAAAAGGACAAAAAATTAAAATGTTCTCATCAAAGTTTTGTAAAAAAAATTAAACGCGATGAAGTGAAGCAAATATGCACCAGCTAAAAACTTAAATAGATTTTTAAGACTTAGAATTTGAAAAATTGTATCTTACGTGAAACTCATTGGACGCGATCGTAAATCGTAAATGAAAAACTCCTTTGATAGAATACCCTTTAGCATTTTAGAAAATAAAATTAATCAGTTATATACTACTATGATCAAAATGTAAGGTTACTTTGGTATTAAATTTCGTGTGTTTTATGTATCTATAGAACGATTTGATTTTTAAGATGGTATGAATGTCCTGGACATCTGGCAGAATTCTCCTATTATTTTAAATGTTAATTTTAACTTGTTTTATGATTGTTAAAATTTTTTAAAATGGACAAATTTTTCGAGCATAGAACTTGTATTAAATTTTGTTTATACATATATATATATATATATATATATATATATATATATATATATATATATATATATATATATATATATATATTTATATATATATATATATATATATATATATATATATATATATATATATATATATATATATATATATATATATATATATATATATATATATATATATATATATATATACATATATATATATATATATATATATATATTTATATATATATATATATATATATATATATATATATATATATATATATATATATATATATATATATATATATATGTCTGTGCTGTAGCTTTAAAAGTGACCAGAAAACGCTACGACACTGAAGTTCAGGTAGAAAAATTTTTGCAAGTTATTAAAAGATATTATGATGCTAGAAATGCTATTGAAGATGAACTTCGTTCAGACCAAACCAATAAACGGCACCCATCCAGCGGAAATGCTTTCTTTAGACCCAAAACACAGTGAATTAAAATATGGTGAATTCGGTCCGTTGTTTAATGTTTACACTATTAGCAAGCTCGTGTATCTTCAAGTGGTGATTATTTAATATGAATCTGGACCAACCCTGCACAATAGATGACATTAGGTTAGCGAACGGCAAAGTGGTATCAGCTTCAATTCAATGGAAGAGTATTGTTTTGTCCGGACACGGAAAGAAGAACTCCTTAAAACAAAGTACCTTATAACAGCTCAAATATTATTTATTTAAAAAAAAATTCAAAACTTATTTACTTTACTCGATCACCACAAACAAACAAGGTTTGGTTGTGTTAAATCTGAAGTAGTCTGAAGCGTCTGAAGTTTCACAGCACGCCATTTAACGAATCATGCTTGACGAATATCATAGTCATTTCATTAAACTACCATATCTGTATCAAGCTAAGAATTTTTCGAACTGTCCTTGTAACAATATTGCTATAGACAAAATAAGCTATCGCTTAGTAAAATATTGTCTGTGCAATAATGTCAATAAACGACAAGTCCATTTTTTTTATTTCTTGATCAAGGCTGACTATGTAACCCTTTCAGACTCCTGGTAATATAATATAATGGAATGAAATTAAGTCACCATCCACGCTTATTTGTGTTAACAATATTACTGTCATAATAATCTATATAATTCTGTCTACGAACAGAGCCAAGCGGCAGAACAGAAATTCAGTTATTTGTACCAAAAACAGTTTAATCCGAAATCCGTTTTATCTTGAAAGTTGCCACATAGAAGCCGCAGCTGCTTCCATAGTAACTATCATATAAAAGTGGTTTTATCACTGTAATATATTTTAGATTCAAGAATATGGTATTTCCTAGACACATTATTTGTCCAGACAATGGAATTAACTTTGAAAGTCCGATAATAGAAAACTGATGTTATAAAATATATAATAAATATATGAGTATCAAAACTATGCTAAACTTTTGGAGCTGCTGTAGCAAATGCAAAGGTTGTTTGAAAATTTCTCAGCCTGACTCAGAGATGATATAACCGAATGACTATAATATTTGCTAAATATGATTTGTTAGATATTGTACTACGGAGTTTCAGAAGCCTTTAGTTGCTTGTTTATGATGATCCAGTAAAGTAAACAAGTTCTAATATTTTCTGAAACACGGATAACACTAAAGTTCGAACTGTTATAAAGTGATTTGTCTTATGAGATTTAACCCCGACGAGCAAACAAAAATAGTTGTAATCGCTAAACAATGTATTAAATTATCACCGATTGAAAGTACGTGCGCTTGCTATTTGAAGCAATATCTCTTCGATAGATCGCGTCCACTACATTTTACATGATGTTCTGGATATAAACAAGTTTTCCGCTGGATGAATGGGCCGCGTTTGTTAACAGTCGATCAACAAGACATTCGAATGAACACTTGAATGAACATACTGTTCTCAAGAGTGTACTTCGCATAATGCACGTTTCGAAATGTTGCCGCAAAATTTCATGATCTACGCTTCAAAGTGCTTTCCACGTGCATATACACACTGTTTCCCGGATTGGGTTTCAGTGATTACTTCATCTTCCCAAAGCTGAAAAAATTGCTAGCTAGACGAAGATTCACTTAAAATTATGTTTGAAAAGTTGTATAAATCGCAGGATGCGATTAAAAATATATTAAAAAGTTAGAATATCGTTTGTTGAAACGTATTGAATTGCAAGATGACTACTACATTAAATACAGGCCCTACTATTTCTCATTACTATGAAACATGTTTTGTAAAAGAATTTTTAGTTTCAGATAAGAACTAATGCGTTGAATTATTTGATAATTAAAACTGTATAACGATTTTCACTAACACCCAATCGCCGTTATTAGTTATCAAAAAATCATTAGTTCATATTGACGTTTTGGTTTGAATTAGTTATTTTCGAAAATATTTCGTATTCTGAATCGCTGAATGTGGAAGTGGCCACCGACGACTCTATTCTAGATTTCATTTAAAATTGAAAATACCACCGAAAAAGTCCATTCACAAGAAGCTACTGGTCTAACATCCATATGAATTTCATGAAAAGATTCGCGAAAAACTGAAAGTCAATCCCATGTCTAATGGCATAACATCTTCGGAGTCTTGGCATATGGCACGGACCATTATTACTGAGTCCATAGATAAACACAAGAACATAGATGAACACAAGGCCTTCAGCAACACCAACATTGGATAAGTGATGTCACCTTCGACTTAATCGAAAAAAGACGCACACTTAGAAGAATGGGTATACGGTTCGAGGGACATCATTATAAATACTTCTAACTAAACGAGAAATCCACTAAACTACCCACTAAATTGAGAAATGCAGAGAGCCTGCAGGAAGGATAAGAAAAATGTTCACATTAAAAAAAAAATTAAGAATTCCACTAATTCCTAGCTCGTCCTCAGTTAAACATCCAATAAAAATGCTCATTTCGGCCGAGACGCAGGTTGTTGTGTGCTCCACATAAGATTGTGGAACCCAATAGTTGGGTGTATGATGATCACACTCAGCCACTGTATATATATATATATATATATATATATATATATATATATATATATATATATATATATATATATATATATATATATATATATATATATATATATAAACGCTAGGTGTTACTAGTACTAATAATTAATATTACAAGGCAACCCTCAAATATAGATATAATAGTAGAAAATTAAAGGTTAACCACAGGCGCAATTCGTAGTTGTATAGCCATTTCATTTGCAAGAGACCTCTGAAGCATGCGTGGTGAAAACTGAAGAGCAATGGTCAACATTGAAGATCGAGATCGAACCGATAAGTTTTATGTCAATAAAGGAACAAGACGGGGATGCATCCTGACGCCAATTCTATTTAATATCTATTGTAAATATATCATGCGTAGAGCTCTCGGCAATTGGAAGAGTGGTGTCAGTATTGGCGGCACTAAAATAACTAACTGAAGATATGCCAACGATACTACACTTCCTGCAAGGCCCGCAAAACTGACCTTAACTATCAAAAAATAAAGGATACGCCATTTAAGCCATCTTTGCAGACTAGAAATAAACGAGGAGAAAACAAAAATATTGGTTATCGATCATCAGAACTATAACATGCCCAACATCAATCAAATAGGCCAATTTAAGGTAGTGAGCCAATTCGTCTATCTTGGGGCTTTAATATCGAACGAACGCAGTAATACTCATGGCAAGAATACTCCGAATTCGCAAGAAAGACAATGCGGAATTTGCAGAAGATATAAAGGGATGGGGACATAACACAGAACACAAAGAAGCAGATAATAAAAACCTTAGTTTTCCAGTATTCATAGACCATTAAAAAACAAGACCTCATCAGCATTGATTCTTTTAAACTTTAGTGTTGGAGATCTTAAGAGATTTTATTTTTCCAGTATTGCTGTATCTCAGTGACCAAACCTTAAGCGCATTTATTCTTTTAAGCTTTGGTGATGTAGACAAGTCTTTCACATTCCGTGGACTGCAAGACGAACAAACGCATCCGTTATTAAAAAAAATCATGAACCCATAAAGCTATCTCAAATTATTCATGAATGAATATTAAGATTATTTGGCCACATTGAACGTTAGGATGACAATAACCTAGAAAAACTGGTAGTATAAGGACTGATGAAGGGTTCTAGATCACGAGGCAGGCCTCCAAAAAGATGGACACACACCAAATTAAATACCTAAGTGACACATCGCTTCAATGTGCAACCAAGGAAGCCAGAAATAGAGAACGCTGGCAAAAAGTAGTCCAGATAGTACGCGAACGGGACGAGTTTCTATAGATCACGACTCTTCTGTAAAGATGAATATGAAGAAGAAGATATTTCGTATTCGCGTCTAAATATAAAAATGAACTAGCAACAAAAAATCAATGAATTATTTAAAAAGATGTTTGTTAATTATTATCAACGATTAAAAATTATTCGGATCAAGAATTTTTTGTTTCAATTAATATAAATAGTGACTAAATAAATAAAGATGATGATTGATGTTTTTTGACGTATTGGGCAATTGTGAAATATGCCTATCGTTCAATTTCATTAACAGTCAAAGGTATATGACTAGACTATCCTGTCTGATAGTAGGACTTCGTAATAAATGACACATTTATAATTCCAAGACCCAAAAAGCATGAGATTTTGCGGATACAATACCTCCGACCTATATGCCGCCTCGTTGCTCCGCCCCCGTGATCTTTTACACACTACTTTATCGTGGGCGATCCACTTTTCATCTCCGGTAACTTTCCGCTTCAAAAATGAGCAATTTCCTTAGGATCTTCGTGAAAATCACAAATGAATATGTGAGTGGTCAGGCTTTTTGACTTCGTACGTATAGCAACAAGCTTAACAAGTTTTCTACAGTTCGAAATATATATTATTTTTTTAAAATTAATGAATAAAAAAAATCGATCTATATTGAGATAAATCCTTTTTTATTAGTGAAATATAACAAGAAACTAATGCAATATATCTGCTTGTGGTATAATATCGACAACAAAAATACTAAAGAAATATATTACTTAACATATCAATTCCCAGCATAATTCAGCATTTACCATTATATTATTATATCCAAAACTTTATTATGTTATTTTTTATATTTATGTAGTATGAAGACGATACTTTTTCTGAAGTTTTATGTAAATATTTAAACCTTTTATAATGGAAATATATTAATGAACAATAATAATACTAAGAAAATTAAGCTTTATTCTGACCCGTGAAATCTAACATTTCCTACAAAAGGTGATACAAGTCCACAAACAAAGTATATTTTCATCATATAATACTTGTTTATTGTCAAACACACATTTTAAAACACACATTCATCACACATTTTAAATAAATGTGTGCTATATACATTTTAAATAAATGTGTGCTGTAATATACGAAGAGGGTAAATAAAGTAGTGAGACTGGTGGCTTAGCGTTCGTGGTTTTAGTACTCGGACACAGTGCGACGGAAACTCTTGCAAAACTTCAACAGGCCTATGGCAACAGTGTTTTGTTAAAGGCCCAGGTTTAAGGTGATTTAAGATATTCTCAGAAGGCCGAGACATGATTGAAGATGACCATCGTATCAAAGGCCTTTAACTGCAAGAAGAGATGAAAATCTCCACATAATTCGGAATCTCTAGCTGACGGTAATAATAAAATTATTATTGTGGTATAATTAAATTTAACTCACTCAATCGTTCATCAGATGTTGACATTTTTTTCGCAGAATCAAAAGATTAACAGGAGGGAAACATTGACTTTTTGGGACGGATTGAAAATACGCAAGTCTAAAACAAAACTTGATAGCGCACCGTTTCTCTAATTTATTGTCACTTATTTTCAGAACGCACTAGAAAAATCCGGTCCACGAAAAGTATTGCTTAGGATCGCAAAGTGATTCTACGCAGTGCAAACTCGTTCTGAAGATGCATCAGATGTTGGGTCACTTTCTCGCTAAAAGGGAGGCCAACAGTATTTCCAGATCAAACACTACGATCACTTTACGTACATACCTCGAGCGTTATGTTATAAATGATTCAAGGTGTAAAAAGTGGTTCTCAAAATACAGACAGAGAAATGTTGACAAATTCTCAGCTCACCATAGAAGATCTATCACAATTTTGATTCTGATTAATATATGAAATTGGAGAGACATTAAAAATTAGTTCAAGAATTTTCAGAAACTTCAGAAACTACCATAAGGTCAATACTTAAATGCTGTATCATATGAGTGAAATTTATTGGGTTATATTTTATTTACTACTTTTATTTAAACTTGAAAGACTGATGCGAATACTTTAAGAAATGAACGAATTAATTAATTAATAAATCTTCCCGTAAATAACTTATCTCCGGTGATGAACAGTATTTTGTTCGACAATGTTACTATACAAATATCAGAAATCAGACTATACCAAGATTAGAAGAAACTCAGTAAAATTGTTTAAATCATTTTCTTGCTAATAATAAATATAAAAATAATAAATATAAAAATCCATCCGTCCAATAATAAATATAAAAATTAACAGAGCTATAATTATTCGTTGACGGGGAAGTTAGTATTAAAAGGGTAGGCAATATCGGAGAACATACTTTGAACGACCGAGAAGAGATACAAACAGGAAATGTGGACGAGAGACTAAGATTGCTTCCCCTTAAGGATCGGAATTGTATATATATGTTTATATAAAAAATTGTATATATTGTATAAAAATTGTGTAAAAATTGTATAAAATTGTAAATAATTGTATAAAAATTGTGTATGCTTGTAAAATTGTATATATATGTTTATATAAAAAAAATATTAATTGTATGTATATGTTTATATAAAAATATAATATTTATAGATATTTTAGTAGAAATAGGATAAAGGAAAATAATATATTCCACATATTACCCTATTCGTCCATTTAGGCACATTTCTCATTGTCTAAGATTAATATTGCCTCTGAGCAATTGATATCGTCAATTTAGATTGAAATAGTATTACTTGCTGATAAATAATCAAACAAAGTTATTTTTTAGATGAATCTTGTATTTGTGTTTGGATCCACTATAGTCGTAAACGAGTTAGGCGCCAAGGAGGATAAATCCAACGCCCTAGACAGTAATATATCTTGTACAAAGTAATCAATCTAGAAATCACTAGAGATATACAACGTCGGACCTAATAAACAGATTTAGATAAAACTCAATAAAAGTTTAAATTAATTGTTAATTTTAAAGTGAATATATATATATATATATATATATATATATATATATATATATATATATATATATATATATATATATATATATACATGTATATACATGTAGTGTTATATATATACATGTAGCGTTAGATTTTCTTGGACTACGTCCAATCAGACAGCAGTAGCTGAGTGTCATCACACACCCAACCGTTGGGTTCCACAATCTAATGTGGAACACACAACAACCTGCGTCTCCGCTTAAATGAACACTTTTGTTGGTTGCTTGACCGGGAAGGAGCCCCACCTATCCCTTCAACTGGATGACATATGTTTCGTGTCTCGAAGTTCAGACTCTTCAGGGCGCCGACATATACCACACCATCAAGAATAGGGAGACCCTATCCACAGCCAACAACCCATGTTTTCGCCGACCTCCCGTCGGATGGCGCATATATGTAGTGTTAGATTTTCTTGGACTACGTCCAATCAGACAGGAGTAGCTGAGTGTCATCACACACCCAATTAGGCGGAGACGCAGTTTGTTGTGTGTTCCACATGAGATTGTGGAACCCAACGGTTGTGGAACCCAACATATATATATATATATATATATATATATATATATATATATATATATATATATATATATATATATATATATATATATATATATATATATATATATATATATATATATTTATATATATATATATTGTGTGATTTGTTCACAGATTTTCGGACAGATTTTCTTGATTTATTCAATTACTTTTTCAAAATCTGATGATCGATTATGTGAGTCAAATTCAACTCTCCCCAATCATTTTGACCATCAACCGATGATCAGAACGTACAAGATCTCGGATTTTGTAGACATTTTCATCACTTTTTGCAAACATATTCAATCGTGTCTCGGTTTTTTGAGAATTCGTTCCAAAATGCCTTGAAAATCTGGGCCCTTGACAAAAAACTATTTCCATAGACCTCAATAACGCATCAGAGTTAGAGCTACCTTCCCGCTACAAGAAAAGTCAACAGTGATGCCAGATGCCAGAACAGTACGCCACCAATCTCATTACATCATTTACACACTTCGTACGGTGAAGGAAAATAAATCCAGATGAATATTTTCTTTTTAAACAAATACCGGAATTTGTACATGTTTTAAGGAAAGGTTTTGTTCAAAATGAGGTGAAGAATCATTGGTTAAATTTACGAAAGTTCTATACCTTACACCCTGTATATTCATAGCTAGTGTATTTGAAATCAGTTCCGATACTATTTGATTCTAAAATCTAACTTGGAATATTTTACAGAATTCCATTTTAGACAGACATTAAGATAGTAAATGCGTGGAATTGTATTAGATATTAGAATTAGAAATATTGATGCATTGATTATATAATCATTTGGTTGTTACATATCGATAAATGGATAAGCAATAAAATGTATAAATAACAAATATTTCTCTGAAATTTAGTAAATGAAATGAAGTTTAAATCATCTGCTATACAGGGCGCTTTCAAAGTTTATTGATTTATTTTAACAGGTTGTAGTAAACCCGTAAAAATAAGTAATTTTACCAAAAATTATTTCTATAAAACTTACAAAATAAAGAAGTTATTTATAATTGTAAAATTTGAAAATAAACCTGATATTCTCGACACTTTGTTGTAGAACTCGCAAAAAAAGGTCAATTTAGCAAAAATCATTTATATACAAGTTGCAGAGTACCACAAAAAAATGTTACATGTTACAAAAATTGTTCAAAATCGTCACCATTTGTTCGGTTAGCACAAAATCTTGATCGGCGTACCCATGCGTCACTACACACATCAAAAATAAAATCCCGTTGTCCATAAATAGCATCCCAAGCGCTTTTGATACGCTGTTGTAGTTCCTTCACAGTATTTACCTCTCCATCATGATAAACTAACTTTTATAAATGGTCCCACAGAAAAAAATCGCAGGAAGTTAAATCCGGGGAGCATGCAGGCCAAGAAATTGGTCCAATACGCCCTATCAATCTGTTAGGAAATTCATTATTTAAATGTTCGTGAACTTCTAGTCTAAAATGTGGCGGAGTTCCATCATGTAGAAACCATAATAACATTTAAAAAAAATCTTGCAATAATTGCGGTAGATCGTTTTGAAGAAAGTCTAAATAATTTTCACTGTCAGTCAACCTTGAAGAAAGAAAGGCCCAACAAGCAATAAGCTGGCACCATTTATATCGCCAGCCCAAACATTTACTGAAAATCTGTAGTGAAAATGGATTCTTTTCACTGCATGCGGGTTTTCTACTGCCCAAACATGGTTGTTGTAGAAATTATTTTCTCCACTTTTTGCAAATGCGACCTCGTGGGTTGCTAAAATAAATCTGGTAAAATTTTGCCTTCTGTTGTACCGATGTAAAAGCAGCTTACAAAATTCAACTTTTCTAGGATAATCTTCGCGTAGTAACACTTGTATTATATTAATAATGATAAGAATAAAAGTGTTCTTGTCCATGTAGTCTTCCACACTTTACTATGACCAACTTTAACTTGACCTGTTATAGACCTACTGCTCGTTGTTAGCCCGTTTGCGACAATTTCTAAAATTTCTTCGCCAATCTCTACCATTTCACGAGGAGGAGGTCTTCCAGCATGACCTCTTCGTTGTGCCTTTAAGACGTGTCGCCAAGTCTTGTAACTAAATTTACAAACATCCGCGGAGCCGGATGATTTTTTGAAGGAAACATTTCTGCGTACAAACGACATGCTGCGGCTGCATTTTGTTGGCACTGTCCATAAATTAATATAATATCCAATAGTTCACTATTTTCATAAATGTGTGGCATTTTAATCGCAAAAAGTATCCAAAAATTAAACACGCATTATTAAGGAATTATTACCATTGTCAAATTCATGCTAAAATAAATGACTCAACTTTGAAAACCCGTTGTATAATCAAATTTTCAAATTTTTTCTTCGTTAAATAAACATTAAAATTATGTAGTGTTAATTCAGTGGCATGGGTCAATCTTTCATGTTAAATACTTTGAAGTTTTATATAAGTGATATTAAGATTATTTGTTATTCATTCCGCGGCGGAAACTTTCCAGAGGAACATACATTATTCAAGTTTAATTGTTCGAAAAGAAAACAGCTTTTTCTCTTATTCAGAATATATAATATGAAATTTTTCGCATAAAAATAAATTTAATTTCCTATGATAATATAGAAAATCAAATTTCAATTGAGTATTGTTCAGACATATTACTACAAGTAAATTTAACAATGTCTAGCAACTCATTAGCATCTTGGTTCGGTTTTAATTATAAAGGGTGGGCCAGTATCACACTACCATTTAAATTATTTCTAACTTAAAAAAACAAGACAGATTTTTTTCTATCGTCTTTAAATTATTTTGTGTTAATTTAAAAACAATTGTCAATCAAATGTGAGTCATTATCAGCATGACAACTTTGTGCCCTTTTTAACACATTTGCCATAACTTTTATCGGTATATCAGATGTTAAGCAGCGATTTTATCACGGATGTTTTCTTTGAGTTGATGGAAACTATTTATGTAAACCTTTCCCTTAAAAAATCCCCATTAAAATAATCCGGAGCCGTCAAATCAGGAAATCTGGCATTATAGTGTTCTAAATGCTTATTATTGTCTATAGGTTTACACTTTTACACAACTAGAGACCCTACAAGAAAGCTATTGAACCTAAATCTCCTCCGAAGTATGCCAAAAAATGATCGTTATTATGACGCCATGAAAAGGGTACTCGGACCATCAGTCAGTGTACTTCAATTAAATATTGAGGGAATTTCTAATCCTAAATGTGAATACCTTGCAAGACTAGCCAAAAAATAACAACGTCGACGCTATATGCCTCCAGGAAGTTCATATAGACTCAGAAAACCAATTCCTGAGCTGGGGCAGAATAATGGGCTTCAATGTTGCTGCATTTGTTCCTTCAACAATATATACAACAATATACATGGATCTGCAGTGTACGTGAAACAATTAACTACACTGCCGAAGCTCTGGCTAAAATGCCAGGAAGTGCGGCAGAGCTAATAAAATTAAATATCTGCAACACAAACATTATCAGTATGTATAAACGACCGTGTGTAAATGGGTCGGATCCGGTATTGCCCGGAGGAGACCACCCGACTATGTACCTTGGAGACTTCAACAGTCACTATAATAACTGGGGATATCCTGCAATTGACTCCAGCGGTAAAACTCTTTCTACTTGGATGGAAAACAACAACTTCCATCTACTACCTGACGCAAAAGATAATGAATGATTTTCCTCATCAAGATAGCAAACATTATCTAGTCCGGACCTCTGTTTTGTATCCTTCGATCATATGAAAAGGCCTATATCAGCCACCAAGTTTTGGGAAACTTCTCACGTAGCCAACATAGACCTTCCCTAACAACACCAGGGATACAAATTCCCGTCATAAGAACTGCAAAAGTCCCACGATGAAATTTTAGAAAGGTCAACTAAAATGCCTTCCGAAATAAAGCAGAAAAGGAAATTGCCACCATAGAGCCGGCTGTAAAAAAACTAAAGAGAATTTATCGACACCATGTACAACGTCGGAAAAAATAGCATTCCAAGAGGCTACTGAAAAACATATACACCGTGTTGGTCAGGAAAACTAGTACAACAGTTTTCAACAAGAATATCAAGAAACTGGCAACATAGAACTAGCCAGCGAAATCCTCGACAACCTAGATAAGGCCAGAAAGAAACCGTGAGTATGGACTACACACATTCAAGTCGACAGGGCTGGTCCCTTCTCAGATGCCTCCACCACCAAGAACCCCTAATATCCACCCATATTAAGTTGCTGAAAGATTCCAACATATTACAAAGGACGTGCAGTATTGATAAGAAATTTTCCAGAGAAATTAAAAACCTAGTACAAATCAACTTCCACCAGTTACAGACAAATTCACAAATTGATGGCAGAGAAACTTCAAAACGCTCTAAATAGAATTAAATTATGCAAAGCACCCGGCTGTGACAACGTATTCCTTGAATTCCTAAAACATCTCGGTGATAAAGCAAAAATTTGGCTTGTCCAATTCTATACCAATATCCTTAATACCGGGGAAATTCCGAACTCATTTAGAAGTAGCCTGGAAAGCCCTCCAACAATCCTGCTAGCTATCGCCCCATAACAGTTTTAAGCATGTGCTATGATCTTTTTGAGTGCCTAATTTACAATACGATCTAGTCTGTAGTGGACAATGCCATAACAGATTCCCGCATAGTCTGGTTTTGGATCAAACGTTAGCTCTGAAATAGAATCAGAATTGCAAAGGAGCCTAAAACACCTCTACGATCTTCATAGGCCTTACATCAGCCTATAACACCGTATAGAAAAAAATGCCCCTCTTCAAACTACAAGAAAAGATCCCAAGCACAAAAATCTGCCACCTAATTCAAAACATGATAAGCAACCGAAAAATGACAGTCCACCTAAACCATAAGAAAAGCTGTGGAAATACTACTAAAGACGGACTAAAATATATATACTAATAATATTCCAGATACCATCTGGGTATATATATCTGAGTATACAACATAAGGATCCTGACTCCTACAGTAAAGACGACCTGGCCGTCCTCGAATTGTACTGTAGGAAATGGCTACTGATATATAATCCTTCTAAATCAGACGTCTGTGATTTCCATCTCTCGACGAGACAAGCATGTGAATATGTGAAGTCTGTGATATGAACTGAACGTGGTGTTTGGGGGAAAGAGGCTAAGGCACCATCCCACCTCGAGTTATCTTGCCGTCACCATGGACAGATTCATTCACTTCACTTACAGGCAGCATATTTCCGGGGTTGCATAGAAAGTTAAGACCCGGAACAATATTATTCACAAGGCAAGATCATCCTGGGTAGCGAATAGTCAGACACTCCGAACATCTGCCCTAGCACTCATTTACTCCTACAGAATACTATACCATTGTCTGGTACAAAAGTAAACATGTTTATAAATTGAATGTCCAGTTGAATGCCACCATGAGATATCTGGCACAGTAAAATTAACACCCACCGCCTGGCTGAAGGCACGACCAAGAACAATGAGAGAGAATATACGATGAAAATATATCATAATTACTCATACGTAAGGATCTTCAGTCCGCTATCCAGTTTAGATAGACACAGACTTGAAAGATGGCGTAGACATTAATAAAAAGTCGACATCTGCTCTTTTAAAGAAGTCTACCAAGAATGTCGACCTAATATATCTGCAGGATAAGGAAATTCTGGATTTGAACCTCAGGAACAGGTTTAGAATCCCGACATGGCGATGCTACGACATGTTGCGCACATGGAAGATGGCGATTGCTCCTGGATGTGACTTCGGCGACCAACATCAAAAAATAAACCATCTGATGAACTCATGCCCTTTACGAAATCTATCCAGTGACCTACGTGAACTTACTGATACCACGTCGACTGCACTGAAATGGCACATCGATCTCGAGGTGGATGTATAATCGACTAGGTACATCGTCTCTGGTTGGATCTCTGTCTGTATGCGCGTATATATTCTTTATTTTTATATGATATTTTGACTTTATGTGTACTTTGTGATATATTTATGTAATATTTACTAATACTTGGTTTATGTTTGTTTTATCTGTTTTTCTTCATTCTTTTTTTGCTTGTATCCAAGTAACCAAAATTTAATGTATTGTTAGTTAACTTTTATTATCTGTATGTCTCATACGAAATAATATATATATATATATATATATATATATATATATATATATATATATATATATATATTATGTTTTTTTGAGATTTTCGGTCAATTGTATTAATAATTATTTTTTTTACTGTTTTATTAATGTTTTGAATAATCTTGTTGAATAATTGAGTTTTTAAAATGTTCTTATATAAAATACGATATGTTTTTGCTTAATTTTGAGTTGATATGTATAAAACAAAATATGTCAACTCAAATTTAAATCTTTTTAGAGATCTATCGCGTGATCTAAAACCCTACATCCATCCCTGTAGTACAGGATCAGTCTTTCTAGGTTACTGCACCCCTGTCTTCAATGTGGCTGAAGAATCTTAGTATTCGTTCACGGATAATTTGGGATAGCCTTGTAGCTTCATTGCCTTCTGCGTTTGTTCATCTAACAGACAATGGATTGCGAATGACTCATTTATAATGTAAATTACCACAATTTTGCTGCGTTCATTTAACGTGCATTTATTTCTTTAAAAGTTCTACAGGCCCTGAAGGCTTAGGGCGTAGTGTTTACAATATCGTATTTTATATATCACTATTTTACATATAATTATAAGATTGCATATGTGGTTCCCATCCTTCACCAGTTCCTCTGCAGCACAGTTTGGACTATCCCTCTCTACTCATTTCTATTGTTTGCTATTTCCTTTCATTCCCCCATCCTTATCGTATCCAAATCTCCCTGCACTTGACCCATCCATCTTTTTCTTGGCCTGCCCTTCCTCTTCTTCCCTATTGGCCTTCTGCGTAACACCAGATTCTCCCTCCGCCCAGTCTCTCCACGTGTCCAAGCCATCCCACTCTCTGCGCTTTCGCAAATGTTATTATATTTGGACTTTTGTACTGTTCTTCCAACTCATTATTCGTTCTTCTCCTCCATTCCTCCTCAGTTCTCTTTCCTCCATATATAGCTCGTAACATTTTCCTTTCCCACCTTTTCAGTTTCTCTTCCTCTGTTCGGTTTAGCATCCAAGTTTCACATGCGTAAGTTGTGGGTCTTATTACTGTTGTATAGATTCTTTGTTTTGTGCTTCTAGACACATAGTTGGACTTCAGCAGTGCCTTTAGGCTTCCATATTTTCGATTACCCTTTACTATCCTGGCCTATATTTCGTGCTCTTCGTGCCCGCCCTCTTCGATTGTAACTGCTAGGTAGCAGAATTTCTGAACTCTTTCGAAAGTATATTCTCTTCCATCACTGGCTACCATGGCCATGTTTCCCTCTTTTGCCGATAGATCTTGCATTTGTCCCATCACCATATATTTTGACTTATTTTGATTTATTTCCAAGCCGAACTTCTTCCCTTCTTTTTCTATTATTCTTATGGTTCTCTTTAGGTCCTTTTTGGTTCTTGCTAGTATAGTCAGATCATCTGCGAAGGTCAAGCATTGATGTTTGCTGTTGTATATTGTGCTATCAGTTCTCAGCTTGCTATTCCTTACTATCACCTCCAGTATCAGATTAAAGAGAGTCGTTGACAGAGGATCTCCCTGCCTAAGACCTCTTCTCACCTCGAATTCTTGTGATACATCGCCATTCCATACTATTCTATTTCTTGTTTTCTCCAAGGTCATCTTTGTCAAACTAATGAGTTTTTTTTTGGTATTTCTAGTTGGTTCATTTCTTGATACATTTTTTTCCTAATTATTCTGTCATAGGCTTTTAGAGTAAATATTTGGTCTGCCGTAGATCTGTTGTTTCTGAATACTTACCTATGATTTTTTCTACATATATATTTAATCTTGTTCTTATTATCTGACCCAGTACTTTGTAGCATGTATCTATCTCGTTTTTTGTATATTGAGCAGATTAAGGCTTTTGGCTATTCAGCCGGCGAATTTAACGTTCATTTATTCATAATAAAATTTGCACGTCTACACTAAAGAATATCTAAACTCAAACTGTCACAAATATCACTAACAAAAATGGCGCCAAAACAAAATGTTAACGTGACACTATTCTAACAACAACGCTATGCCGACAAAAATATACTGCTGTATTTAACGGATTTTCTCATCTGTGAAAGACAAAACGTTGAAATTGGACCAGACCAACATCTATCAGAAATAAAAGAAACTCCCATCAAAACGCATAGTAAGCACATCGTGTCATAGCGCGAACATATTGCTATTGAAGTTTCTAATCCAAGCGATATTGGCTATTGAAGTCACCGAAAAGGAAAACACATAAAAAATCAAGCGAAATTACACTCTAAGATAGTCAAGAAACAGAAAGTATTCATTTCGGATTTCATTCTCGGATTCATTTTTCGGATTCATTATCGGATATATTTTATAGGACAGCCGAATGTACTAAATCACTTTTATTTAAAGAATCTGAATTAAAATTTGATTATAGTTGTTTTGCTAATTGTGGAATATAAATGCTTGCGGGAAATAAAAGTTTAACTTTAATCTGCTTTACAACTAACTGAATTATTCTAGTATCTTACAATATATTTAAATATACATTTTTCCTGTTTAAAAATAACATATTCTGGAATATAAAACTTCAATTATTAAGACGATCAATACATATTTTATAATATTCAAAGGCTGTAAACGTAATTGACACGTTAACCACCGACATGCTAGCATTTACGTGAAATCCGTTTCTCGCTCGCTACGCCATAGGAATAAGCAAAATTAGAAATATTTGTAGCAAAAATATATTTTTCTCTTGAAGAAATAAACTAACTTTCTTTTGATTAGATGCACTTCAGCAACTGGAGCTACAATGGCCTAATAACCCTTAGATTTGCCTTGTTTTAGCTATTAACCCTTAGTTTTAATGTTACCATTAAGTTTCTAGAGAAGCCTACCGACTAATCAACGTAAAATAGCTTTAAGAAGACATCCGGTATTCTAAAAAGTATGACTGCGGGTGTGACTCTTGTTGGATTTTACACTTTTGCCTGTTGAAATTCAGTACGCATGCCTGGTCTCTCCTTGTAAGATCACCATTCAAGTACTAGCCACAATAAGATACACTGCATTCCGACCTGCGAGTCGCCAGATTACAGGAAATGCCAACTTCCCGATCTGGAGCTAAAATATTATTGTATTGTCAACAATATGAGAACAGTAAAAAAAACATCCCAGAATGGAAATTTCTATAATAATCTAATAGATAAAAAAATGGACTCATACCAATCGAAATCTAAAGTATGGACCTAATATCAACTTGGTAAAACTATGAAAAAACAGCATAATCTAAGGCAGATAATACGCCAAAAATGTAAAGAGAAATGCTATGAGAATGAAGCTATGAAGAAAGTTTTCCTCCACTCACTTATAAGTTTTAATTTACCAGATATCGCCTCGTCGTGATGTCGGTTGCAAAATCATCTGGCTCAATGGCCTTTTAAATAATTAAGACATCCGAAAAATATCATTTCAAAAAAAGAGTATTGAATATATTTATTACTTTATGGACAAATTTCAAAGTAATGCGAAAAAGACACCTAATTATTCCTAATTAATTATAATAGTGTTAGACTGAAAACTTATTAAATGATTTCCATCAGTAATCTATAAACGGAAGACCACACCCCTGTAATTTACCATAATCGCCTCTATTTGATGGAATCACTTAATTTCTCCAGTTAAAGTCAGTACGTGACTGCATTAAAAGTTTGTTTCGTTAATAACAGCTCAAAACACAACAAATCACTAAGCCCTTCAGATTATTAGATCGTTTGGTAATTAATTATAGCAAGAAAATAATGAATATGGAAGTATTCTCAACATTTTTATTTACCATATATATATATATATATATATATATATATATATATATATATATATATATATATATATATATATATATATATATATATATATATATATATATATATATATATATATATATATATATATATATATATATATATATATATATATATATATATATATATATATATATATATATATATATATATATATATATATATATATATATATATATATATATATATATATATATATATATATATTACATACACGCACAAGGAGGATACCATCAAAACTACATTTTCACAGGTAACATACTGTGACCACTAAGATTCGATGGCGAAATATTTTGCCATTCGAACTTTAGAAGTTCACTATTTTAACATCCGACATCAGACAATTTCTCACGCTATATATTACATACACACACAAGGAGGATACCATCAAAACTACATTTTCACAGGTAACATACTGTGACCACTAAGATTCGATGGCGAAATATTTTGCCATTCGAACTTTAGAAGTTCACTATTTTAACATCCGACATCAGACAATTTCTCACGCTTTCCAAGGACGTAATGTCTAAGTAATTCTCCTTAAATAGTAAAGTCACTGAAATTACTTAACTATTTTCAAATGGGTATGAAAAGGACTCGTGTGCAACGATTTGTGGACAGCCAGAGCAAGCTAGGTGCCAATAGTAGAGAATGTACCCTTGCATAATTTTTCATCTATTAATTCTTGCTTTAAAAAATATTTTAACCTTCAAATATTTCACTCTTTTCATCCCATCCCGGTCACTATGTTTTCTTGTTTTTTGGTTTCGTTCATATATAACAGATTTAAATAAAATAATCTGATACATTCTTACAATTAAACAATTATATTACCAGTAAACACAGAGATCCGTGTCCAAAGTCGAGATTAGAATTTTAAACCTCTATAGCCCCACCCTTGCGATAATTTTCTGTTTCCGAAACTTAGAATTCCACTGAAAGAGACTCATATAACGATTAAGGTCGCCATACCAGAATATAAAACAGAATCTAATCAAAATCTAGAGAGTGAGAGATGTAATTAATTTATAAACTAACCTACGATATACGAGGGTTGATAAATAAGTACCCGTGTTTGAAATAAAAATTTTTTCACAAATTTATTTTTATTTTTCAGCGTAGTCTCCTTTTAGGTCTATACACTTTTCCAAGCGTTTCTCCAACTTGTTTAAGCCGTCTAAAAAATACGATTATTTATACGGTAATTTCCTGTAGTAACTTTGGGCCGCCATATTTTATCAGCTCTATACTAATCTGGCTCTCGCCTGGGCTTCTATTATTTTTCATGTGACTTATGATTTCTTTAATTTCTTCAATGTTGGATTCCGTTGCGTTCTGCCTTTCCGCTCCTTCCTCCAGTTCCCTCTCAATATATCTGTCCATTTTATAATCTTCCTCTCCATCAGTGCTTCCTAGCTTGTTCAATATTCGTTCGAAATAACTTTTTTCCTTTTCGTTTATAAGTAGTTTCCCGTCGACGTTCTTGCAGTATATGTTTCTTGGTTGATGTCCTTTCTTTTCATTCCTAATACCTTGGTAAAAATCCCTTATTTGCTTTTGATTATAGTTGCTTTCAATTTCCTCCATATCACTTTCCAAAACTTTTCTACGTTTCCACCTGCATATTTATTTGACGTCCCTCTGACGTTCTTTTTTTTAATTCAATTTTACTCCCTTCCGTTTCTTTTTCTCCAGGACCTTTAACTTCACTTTACGCCTCCTTTCCACTGCTACCTCACATTTGGTGTCAAACCAGCTATTCCTCTTTATTCTTGTATAAACATATATAATATTTCCTGAGCCACTGTTCTTATTGCTTTCTCTAGGTCATCCTATTGATCATCAGTTGTTTCATGAGCATTCTTCTTATTGTACTCTGCATCCTCTCCTCGTATTTCCTTCTTATTTCCACGCTTTCCAGATTCTTTGTAAATATATTTCTTTTATTCACTGTCCTTTCTCTTTTATTGGTATTTTCCGATTTCATAGTAGACAAATATTTTTGTTCTTTGCCGATCTTCGCATTAGCATCTCCCATAACTATCTTAATATCATAAGTTAGAATTTTGAGTAGCTCCCGTAATACTTCTTCATAGAATTCTTCTTTCTCCTCCTTGTCCTTCTCTTTGGTTGGCGCATGTATATTCAGTATGCTTATTTTCCTGTTTATATGTCTGATTCTTATATAACAAATTCATTAGATATAGTCTTAAATTCCATAACGGATTCTGTTAATACTCTTGCTGACCAGAAATCCGGTTCCCAATATTTTATCGTCACAACCACTATTATAGAACACCGAGTTCTTTAGTTCTGTGACTGCATTATCTTTCTGCATTGTATAGCCAATACATTAATTCCACACATTTCCATTTCCATTTCTAAATTCCCAAGACTTCCCTCAGAATTTGTGCCACTTACGTTCCAAGTACCAATTCTTACCATTTTTGTTTTAGCTTTGCTTATTACCCTACTTTTCACTCTCTCCAAGCCTTACTCGTTGCCGGGTTCACAATCATGTCATTCTCCATTTTTGCATATTCTAGTTTTAGTTTTTTGAACTGGTTGGTTGCTTGTCCTGTGTTACCTTCTCTAAGTGCCCTTCCAAATCATTCCAGGTCCATTCTGCCTCATCAATTATTAGTTTCCTGTATCATATTTTTACCTTTTTGCCGGCTTCCTTTTCCCTATTTACTTGGATTCTAATCTTCTTTTGAATCTTCCTTTGTGCGTTATCGTGATGAAAGAGCACTTTTTCTTAGCCAAATGGGGCCGTATCTCCTTCAATTTCTTATCGAATCTGTCCAACAACTGACTGTAGCACTGTTATGAGGCATCCATGAGGATTATTCCTGTGGAATCGCTAAAAATCGTGATCATAACCTTTCCGGCTGATGGAACCGTTTTTACCATCTTCGGAGCAGATTCACCCCGAAAAATCCATTGTTTTGACTGTCTTTGTCTCTGTCTCTTGGTCTGGCATGTAATAATGTATCCAGGTTTCATCATCGGTGACGACTCGACGTAAAAAGTCCTGCGGATTTCGTTTAAAGCGGTCCAAACACTGCTTTGGCATAGTTAGTACCCGCTTATTGCGCACCGTGAGCATTCGCGACACCCATCGGGCCGACACTTTTCTCACACCTATCTTATCATTTAAAATCTTGATTGCCGTTCCGTACGAGATACCTACGGCCTCAGCTACTTCTCTCACTCTCGGCGAGAATCATGTCATAGACCTTTTCGACGATTTCCGCGGTAGCCACCTCTGACGGGCGTCCTGACCGTTCTTCATCGAAAACAGTTGTACAACCCTGCTTAAACTCGTTAAATCAATATCTCACGGTTGTCATAGATAATGAAGGGTCCCCATTGACAGCATCCAACTTCACTTTTATTTCTTCGCGTGTTTTTCTATCCAAAAATAAAAAATGAATTATGGATCGATATTGCTATTTTTTCATTTTATCGAAAAATACAAAACACGAATGATACAACTGACTGTCAAAAAAAACTAACTTATGAATTTATCTGAAATTCAGCATGAGGTCGTTCAACAGTCTGCAGTACACGATGATAATATGAGTTTCAATGCCTTCTGTTATCAAACACGGCTACTTATTGATCAACCCTCGTATTTATGATCATCTAATCAATAACTGCTATCCACAAGATGTGTAAATGAAGCAATGAGACTTGTGGTGTAGTGTTCGATCTAACAGTAGCGTTGCCTTTCCTTTGAAGGGGAAACAAGCCATCATCTCATGGATCCCCAGATATGAATTTGAATTCCCTAGAGTCACTTCATGGTCCGTAGCAAATCTTTTCATAAACCAGATTTTTCTAGTTGGTTACGGTATTTTTATTATTGTATCCCAAAATGGTGTCATTTCAAGTACATTTTCAGTATTGAAAAAAGGAAAAAGTGAAAAATTCAAGTCTAGTGAATAAGAGGGCTGCGGGGCCACAGTTATGTTGTTATTTGCCAAAGGCCGTTAATAATGTCGCTGTGTTTCAAGTCTCATTACCGTGATATTGCACCCAGGTGTGCGTGATGTTCGATATCACACGAATTATCCTTTTTCGATTTTTTTTAAGAAACTCTCGGAAAAAATGCAGGATTACTGTTTAGCCTTGAATCACAAATTCCTTATGGATGATCCCCTGGCTATCCAAAAATAAAACAAATCAGCATGCTACTGATCTTTGATTGGCTCATTCTGGCTTTTTTTATTGCAGTGAATGGCCAACCAACTCCCAGAATGCACAAAATTCCGCATTATGTAGATATTTTGATCACTTCTTGTAGCTGAAGATCTTCCGGTACGTGGTTCATCTTCAATCGAGTGTCGGCCTTCTGAGAATGCCTTAAACCACCTGAAAACCTTAACAAAACAAAACAATTTTGATAGCGCAAAATTATTATTCAATTCCAAAACTATCTCTACATGATTTTTTTCTATAATCCATCAATATTTAAAATCGTATAAGTCATTTCAGGATTTTCATCAGCCGAAATCTTGTAGTTATGTTTGGTCACACACCCATTAAATCATATAGAAGTGCGTTTCGTCGAAAAAGATCATTTTTTTACCACAAATTGAACACTCATTTTGAAGGTAGATACGAATAAGTTCACGCTCTATTGAATCCTGTATTTTTTCACGATGATTTGACACAATGTATTGATCGCATCAGTCAATAAGCGAAATTTTTATTTCAGTTTTATCGCTATTACATTTCAAAGTTCTAACACTCTAATTAGAAAACTCATTATTAGTGATACCTAGAAATACAGATTCTTTAGAAATAGAATTGTTAAGTGCTTTAAAATTAATTCTGTTGATTCTACATTATATACCTTCAATAGCTCATTCCTAACTTTCTCTCGTATAGTTGATCAGCATTGGCCCTATGCCAAATTCATTTCAGCTGCAGCTGCACCGGAACAAAGGCATCCTTTATAATATACTTAAAAAGCAAATAATTACAATGAAATTACAGTGGAAAATAAATACCCGCTACGGCATTATAATGTTGTTATTAATATAAACTGGCGTTAAATTCAATGAAATCATTATTTAAATAATATTGTAATTGATTTTGTAAAGCATGTACCTAAAATAATGGCATTTCTGTAATTAAATTAATTACTACAGTGTTCTGGAGAAATATCAGTTTAAAAATTGTCTGTACCCCATGTTTGCAAACCAAACATGATAAGTTACAAACTAAAGAGATTGCAATCATTATACAATTTAAGCATTATGATTGAGAAACATTTTAACATGCGCAATAAGTTCTAAACTAAGAATCAGACAACGGCACTAATCCCCTAAGGAAAATGTTAAGAAAAACAGCAGACAAAAACTGATATTAAAAATATATATTTAGAAGCTCTACAGGCCTTGTAGGCCTAGGGCTGTTTATAGTTTATTGTTTTGCTATTTACATACATTTAAATTTTATAACTATTCTTCTCCATTCCTTTCTATTTAAAGCTTTCTTCCAGTTTCTGGCATTTATTCTCCTTAAATCTTCTGTTAAATTATTATACCATCTTTCTCTCGGTCTTTCTTTTCTCATTTTATTTATCGGGCCTCTGTATTTGAATTTTTCCATTTGGCAGCTCACAAGGAGTGTATATCAGACAAGAACTAATAAAACTTGAATATAGTATATATTATATAGATCATAATGTATATAATAAAAGTAGTATGGCTTAAAGAGTTTATGGTTATTTTCCAACGGAACTCAAACGTTAATAGGCAGTAGACAATAAACAAAGGAACTGCTACAAATATTCAGGTGTAATGCATAAAATAGAGCTCAATTGTATATAAGAGTAGAGGAATAGGTAAAAATTGCAAGGAAAAAGGGGTTTGAAGATAAAAGAGGTGGGCTATATCAAAGAAAAGTGGGAAGAAGAGCGGAGAAATTCAAAAAGGGAACTGGAGCAGTGAGGGGACAAAATAGACGAAAGGTCCCAAGAAGTCTATATCTTTGCGCAAAACCAGATAGCGATGGGCACTCTAGTAAGACGTGATGAACCGAAAGAGGAGCCCCACATAAGATACATACTGATGGAGGGTCACCACTTATTGGATGATTATGTGAGAAGCAACAGTACGCGATTCTAAGCCTATCCCACTTTACAAAAAATGACGCTTGAGAGTTAGAGGGGAAACTACATTCGAAGAATTTAGGTTTCAGGTATACAGGGTCTGTCCCTAAAGTAAGCCGAATGACCTTGCGCCACAGAAGCAAGCCTGCATCAGTCAGTTGGCTGCAGGCTGTCCACAGTGCGCATATCTGCTAATTCGAACCACTGTTTTAGTGACGGTTCGGAATTTCAAGATGCCGCGTTTCAAGGATCAGCGTTATGATAAAATTTTGTTAATGAATGTTTGAGAGGCGATATGGCGATAATACCGGTTGGTTATGGCGATAATACCATGTCCCTAAATATGCTGCTGTCCGCTGTCGAAAGTGATGCCAAAGAATTTTAGTTAGCAGAACAGGAAAGTTGCAAAGAGAATACAAATGGTGACGAGGGCAATTTCGCTTTCAGCAGGAGTAGACAAAAGATGATTTATTTGGCGGGAAGGGGAAGCCAAACTTAGATGGCCATTTAGTGATAGAGTTAAGAGATCGTTGGAGAACTCTCTCACAGATTCTGGGGCTAGGGAAAGAGTAATAGAGTAGAATATCAGCTTAAAGGAAGCCATAGAGCTTAAACAGGGTTAGGGTTATAGGAAAATTTATTACAGGGAAAAATAAACGTATTCATTGCAATGATCTGATATTTGTAAATGATTACAAAATAAAAACCAACGAAGGAATATGAAAATATAATAAACATAATTTGGAAATTTTAAGTAGATTTCTGTAAACTCCAAATGACAGAAATATTAGACATTATTTCATTATCTATCAATTATCTTATTTGATAATAAACAAAATATCGTTGCATCAGTTTATAATAAACATTTCGTAAATTACATTTTGTTAAGTCAATTACTACAAATGTCGTTATTTCAGTAACATGCCTCACAAAATCAATTATAATATTGTTTTAAACAATAATTCCATTGAATTTAATGTCAGTTTATATTAATAACAACATAATAATGCCGCGGCGGGTCTCCATTTTCCACTGTAATTTCACTGTAATTATTTATTTTCCATGTATTTACTAAATGATAAAGGATGCCTCTATTCCGGTGCAGCTGCATTTGAAATGAATTTGGCATAGCGCCAATGCTGATGAACTATACGAGAGAAAGTTAGGAATGAACTATTTAAGGATTATAATGTAAAATTGACAGAATTAATGTTAAACCGCTTAAAAATTGTAAATAATCTCTATTTCTAAGTCCCAATAGTAAAGAGATTTCTAGTAAGAGTGTCAGAACTTTGAAAAGTAATTGCGACAAAATGAATTGAAATGTCACTCATAGACTGCTGAGTTACGTGCTTATAAAACCGCCGACACTGTATAAAGTATTATATATCACACAATAATCATTTTATATGTATAAAACCGTAGTTTTAATATTCAAACTGACTTATTCGCTTGTAGTAAACTCTGTAAGAAGGTTGTCGCAAATAAATTGTTTTTAAAAAGAACTTTCGAAGTTTAAAAGACAAAATTGCTGCGTTCAGTACATTGTGCTAATTTACCATGGAAAGATACAGGATTCAACAACGCGGAGACATTATTCGTATCTACCATCATAATGCGTGTTCACTTTGGGATCAAAAAATAATATTCTCCGATGAAACGCACTTGTTTTGCAACGCAAACGCATAAGTTTGAGCAAGCATAAATTCAAGATTTAGAACAATAAAAATATGACTTCTTGATTCTCAGAAAGAGAAAATCACTGTGTGATGTGATTTTTGGATTGAAGGAGTGATAGAACAACTTTTGGATAGAAGGAGAGAGAGGAGAGTGATAGAATAGGTGGTGAATTGGCCATATATCTCGCCAGACAATTGACTTATTGTATTTTGACAAAAAATTTCTTGGACGCGTTATTTCGCGAAATGGTAATGTCAACTGGCCACCAAGCTCATGCGATCTCACGCCCTTGCATTATATTTGTGGTGTTATGTTGAATCTTTGGTTTACAGAAATAAAACCCGAACAATTCAACCATTAAAATTATACCACACGATATGTGCGAGAGAGTAATCGAAAAGTGAGTCTCCAGGATATATTCCACCAGACAAAGCCGAAGGGGACATTTGAATGATTTTTTTTTGGAAACATAATGCCATTATTTGTTCTTCAAAATAATATTAAAATTACAGGATTATCATTTGTAGTTATCAGTGTCGCTAATTTTAAAGTTCTGTCACTCATTGCACCATCCTTTATATTGATAATACAAAATTAAAATTCCTAAGATCACATATGTTAATTGCCATGCCCTGGCATAAGTATGGCTGCAAAATTGCAGACACGTCTGTTGGCTATTGAGTAAAAAATTGACCTTTTATGCAAAATAAATAAAATTGTAAATAAGTTCGAACGCTTAAAAAATACTTCATTGTAAAAGGTTTTATCCCCAACAGAAATGCAAACATAGTCACAGTCTACCTTACAGGATTCTTCCCCTTCGATTTTAATGATGAAAAGTGGACTACTGAGTGTAGACATGGTCATACGAGGGTGGCTATTTATGTATCCAGAATTGGCAACAATGGTTTTGCTAGGCGCCATCTGACATATACATCGTAAAGTTTGACATTGTTGACTGTATACGTACACAGAACATTCTGTTATACGGACGTTATTTGTGTTTTTTAGTGACTTAAAAATTTCATGTCAGTCAAAAAATGGAATTAACTCGTGAGAATTTTCGTGTGATGAGTTACGATCACTTTCGACGTGGATTGTCTCAACAATAATTCATCAATCAACTCACTCCGACTTTTGGCAATAAAGCACTATCTAAAACCATATCACTGGTTTAGTGAATTCAATCGTGGCCGTCGATCGCTCACGGACGAATTTAAAGAAGGTCGTCCAAAATCGGCTGTTGTGCCAGAAAACATCGATACTGTTCGCGAACTGATTAAGCAAGACCATGTAATATACCGAGAGATTGAGGCATCCCCCAACATTTAGGCATAAAAAAGACTGGTGTGGGTTGGATTCTGCATAATTTGACAATCGCTGAAAAAAGGCTCGTGTTAATTGGTACAAAGAAATGCTAAAAAATACAATCGTTGTGTTTCAAAAGCCGTGTATAACATCTGCACAGGTGTCGAATCTTGGATCTATGCGTATGAGTGCGAAAGTAAACAGCAGTCGAATGTGTGCGTCTTTCAAAATGAGTCAAACCAAACATAACTTGTTCGCGCAAGAAACACTTGGAAGCAAATAGTCGCCAGTTTTTTTCATCGCTTGTAACAGTGCCACTAGAGAAATGTAGAATGGTCAATTCTGAATAGTATGCAAATATTTGTTTACCAGGAGTCTTTGTAGGAATAAGAAAAAACAACCAGCGACACAGAATCATTTTTCACCATGACAACGTGAGCTCTTACACATCGGACCGAACAACTCAATATTTGACCGGTCAAAACATCAAATTGATAGGTCATTCGCCGTACAGTCCTGATTTAGCACCCAATGATTTCTTTTTGTTCCCGTCCGTGAAGAATCAAGTACGTGGTCAACGATTTCCAACACCAGAAGAAGCGGTTGATGTGTTCAAATTGCATGTTTTGGAGTTACCTCAATCGGAATGGAAAAATTGTTATAAAAGTTGGTTCAAACGTATGCAAAAATACAAAAGTGCATCAATCATAGCGGAAAATATTTTAAAAAACAACCATAAAACCATTTTTAATGATAAATATTTGCTCTTATTTATTATTCCGGATACATAAATACGAACCCTCGTATATTCGTTGAACTGAAACGAGACGCCCAAAAATCGTTACGAGCAACAAAAGCGTCACAAAAACCCACTGATCGCATCAAGACCATTATGTTGTATTAAATAATCTGAAGAAACTGAATGTCCGAAGGTACGTGAACTTGCTTTATTTGTGACGATCGAGTAACACAAACGAATTTTCACATTTTCTGAAAAATATATAAAACTAAAGTTCGGACTGTTATATAATACTTTATTTTAGAAGTTTAACTCCGATTGCCAACAAAAAGAGTTAGATTACGCAATAAATGATTCGTTCCCTCCGTTTTCGATGGCAAAATAATGGGCTGATGAATTTAAATGTGGTCGTACATTCATTGAAGATGATGAACTGAAACGGGATGCACAAAAATCGCTACGACCAATAAAATCGTCACAAAAATCCACTACGTTATATTAAATAATCGCCGACTGAAGGAACGTGAACTTATTGGCATAGTAAACGTCTTGAAATGAATGAAAAGCTTTCTGCTTGGTGGGTGTTACGTTTGTTCACAATTAATAAAATACGCAGTCGTATGGACGTTTTTCAAGAGTAAGAATATTTAAACTAAATGTTTATGATTTTAATTTAAATGCAATTCGGTTGAGCTTCTTGAATGTTTTATACTAGTAGGTGAAACAAGGATTCACGATTACAAGCTAGAGATAAATCAGCTGGGAGCATGAGAGGGCACACCAAATAAAGCGCAAATGGTTCAATACGCAGGAAAAGTTAAGACCACAGCTTTGTGGAATTATTGTGTTGTGGTACTCATAGACTACTCCCTTTACTTAAAGACTACGCCTTTACGAAGCCACCACCGTTTATCGGAAAAGCATCAAACTTTTGCTCTATCATCGTATGGCATATTTGTTTATTGACATGGCCGCCTAACTAATAATGCACTTGTCACTAAATTAAATACTTCAACAAAAATTGGCGTCAATAAACAGGTTTTTTTGGGGAATGAATTAGCAACCATATTATCTTGCAAATAGTTAATCACCTTTAGATCTTGAGTCAACTGATCTTGTAAGCATCCAGGTATACCACGCTCCCGCGCAAAGGGTTACATCGTGGTCGGGTTTATTCTAAATTTACGGCATGTTTTACTTTGCCACGATACCACGATACAACGCCACTCTTCAGGAGAGTGCGTTACACAATGATAGGAAGTGCCTATAGGCTGCCGGGATATTGATTTTTTTAAGCAGCTCTAATCAAGGCTTCAAGGCGACTGCTGCTGCTCGTAAGATTTTCGAAGTAGAAAGAGAATGTGCCATGTCAATGCACACCGCTCAGCTTTAGTTCAATAAGTTCCGGGAGGGTAACATGGGCCTTGAATATAGGGGACGATCAGGTCTTTAACGGCCTCACGATACCAACGTTTTAAGATAAGCTATTAAGCTGCAGATTCTAGGACATTGTTGTTGTTCATTTAATTTAAGTCACGTCAACGCTACAGGCATTATGTAGTGACTGTCAACATGAGGAGACCAGAGGTTCTCAACATAGCCGTTCAAACGAACTTTGAATTTAGTATTGAGCTTTAATGGAGACCGAAGACAAGTAGACATGACATTTATGGGACTACATGAAAAAGTTGTATGATACATAAAACATACGGGACAAAAATGACTAGATTGAATAGAAATGATAATCATTTCCGAAGGTTAGATTCTAGAATAGAATCCGCATTCTTTTAGGAAATCTATTAGATTTTCGACTACCGTAATAGAGAATAAGCCCTCCATGAAGCGCGAAAGGGCGATCTAGAGCGGAGAGAGGACAGAACTGAGCATGAGGTAAAGATGTGAGAAACAGATGAAGAACCGCAGAGCGAGTAGCAGGAAGGGCGGCTTTCTTCCATGAAATATTGATAAGAAAAGAGGCAATGGCTATCATTGGTCTATTAAGATTGGTTTGGGATTATCTTGAGAGAGGGAAAATGGAATGAGAAAAGAGGTCTTTTTTGTCTGCCATAGTTTGTTGTTTTCGTCAGTAAAATTTCATGTTGGGTGAGATTTCATGTTGGTTCAAGTTGGATGAGGTTATGATTTTTTTAAGAGATAGCCTAATGATAGTCTCTGTGACATAGGCACGGGGGAAAAGGGAGATCCAAAAGCTATGGCGCCTTTTGCCAATTGGTCTACCCTATCGTTGCCCTCAATCGTATAACGAATAACGTCATATATTACTCGAAATCGTATTATCGTATAAAGGCATATACTTGTCTAGGAATTCAAAAATTCCCTTATCTTCAAACAAATGACATATTGTCAGATAAAAAGTTTAGGGAGTGAAGAATCTCCCAAATTTTGTGAATTAATGGATGGGACGAGTTAGGGTTGTAGATTAGTTTTAGGGAGTTGAAAAAGTCGTTAGAGATCAGCCAGGAGGAGACTAGCTCAAGGGAGATGTTTTTAAATGCTTCATGAATTGCAAAGAGCTCAGCTGAGAGAATGCAGGTAACGAAAAGGAGTTTGACTTTTTTTGAAAAATAGCGAGGATGTGACAGGACTTAAAGCCATCTGTGAAGACTAAATTGAAGGAACTAAAGGAACTGAGTAAAATGCGTAATTGGGACCGAAAAATGGAAGAAGAATACGAGAATTTATCAAAATTGGACAAGTAGTAGATAATATTTGTCGGAGACAAGAGCCAAGGGAATGTAAAAAAGGTAGAGAGGCAGAAAATGAGAAAGAGATCTGGAAATATTTGCTAATGTGCAGGAGGACCCGTGGGCGTTGAAGTCATATATAGGAGAAGAGAATTTAAGATATCTGAATAGCATTTTAATAGCATGGTCTGGCAGCAGCTCTAAGGAAAAATTTAGTTTTTCTGAATTTTAGAGGTTCAGTTAAAGAAAGACATTGGAAGGTCTTAATAAGGCTTGATTTGAATGCGTCAAGGGCTAGCCTGACAACATTGTTTTGGATTGATTCTAGATATTTAAGGTAGGAGGGGCAAGCTGAGTTATAGAAATGGCATCCATAGTCGAGTTTTGGGTCGAATTATCGATTTGTAAGCGTGGAGTATGGAAGACTGGTTGAGACCTCTATTTTTGTTGGTAGCCAGTTTATGATGTTTAAGTCACGGATAGTTTTGGACTTAAAGGAGTTTATGTGATCTTTCCAGAGGAAAGATAGCTATCGAAGGTTATTCCCAAGAATTCGAATAAGGATATGGATGGGATAGAGAAATTTTGATAGGTGAGAGAATGAATTCTGTTGCATAGTCGTTTTTTGCAGAAATATATAACATATTAAATATATATATATATATATATATATATATATATATATATATATATATATATATATATATATATATATATATATATATATATATAGAGAGAGAAATTTTGAAACCCGAAGAGATAGATCATTTGTGGATAGAATTTAAGCCATTTTATAAGAGTCTTTATCCTACTCTTGGGGAAGAAACTGAGCAGAAGTTCAAGATGTCATCAGCAAATAGACGGATGGATTAACGAGGGTCAATGAAATAATAAGGAAATTACAGCGATGGTAAATAAGGTTAGGATGTTAAAGTAGAACTAAGGACTGACCCCGGGGGGACACCGTTTTGAAGGGGGAGATAGGAGGGGGATAAATGACCATTTACTTCTAGTCTGAAGAATCTGGATGATATTAGAAAAAAAATAGAGAATGTTGCATCTCAGACCCCAGTCATAAAGGTGTGAGAGGATTAAGTTTTTGTAAATCCGGAAAGAAGGAAAAAGGAAGAAGAATAAGAGGATTTATCAAAATTAAATAGGAAGTAGATAATATTTGGGGGAGGCCAGAGCCAAAGGGATCTAAAGAACGTAGAGAGGCAGAAAAGGAGAAAGAAAATGATCTGGAAAGATTTGCTAATGTCCAGGAGGACCCGTGGACTCTGAAGTCATATATAGGAGAAGCGGATTTAAGAGGTCTGAATATATGTCAAATGCTTTTGAGATGTCTAAGAAAACATCGATGGTAAGATGATTTTTTGGGAAAGAAGTCCAGATGTTGTCCTCTAGATCAGCTAGAGGATCTAGAGTAGATTTGTCTGGTCTGAATCCATACTGGTGCTGTGAGAGGCAAGATTTAGTCTCAAAAATCCGTGATAGTATTTTTAAAACCATCCTTTCCATTAATTTACAAAGCTGCTTAGTTAATGAAACGATAGTTAATGAGGCGATAGCTGGATGGAAGAGATCTTAGCTTGTCATTTTTCCAAACAGGAACTGCTATAGATGTATTCCATGAGGAAGGAGAAAGATTGTTAGGATCAAATATTATTGAATATTTGGAGAAGGAGGAGGATCGCAGAGTCGGGAGGATTGAGGATTTGTGGGATTTTTATCCCATCCGAACCTGCAGCAGATGAACAAGATTTGGGTAGGACAAAGTGTAGCTCGCTAAGTGGTAACGAAAAGTAGATTTCAGAATAGTAAGGATCTTCAAAGTTAAGATTTTGTTTCGAAAGGGATATGTGAGAATGGAAGACGGGGTAATAGTTCGTATCATCCGAGTAGTACAGTCCAAGAAGTTTAGAGATTTATTGGGATGAAGATAGCCAATATCGGTTATCGAGTAAGCCGAAAAGGCCTGAGGATGGAATGCCTTTGAGTTTGCGAATGCCTCGCCAGAAAGAAGGTGGATGATGGAGATAGGATAGACAATTTACGAAAGAGGACCAAGAAGGGTGTTTAGAGAAGTTTACTGTTCTTCTTGCCATGGCTTTAAGACGTTTGTATTCGATAAGATTTACTTGAGAAAAGGAGCGAAATATGTTCAAAGCTCTTTTATATAGCTGATTTATAATCCTTATTACACCAGAGAACAAGGAGGCGGATAGGATGAACTGGAGTGAAAGGGATTGAGGATTCAGTAGCGCTTTTGATTAAGTTAGAAAATCTGAGCACATTGCTATTTGGATCATGAGGAGTGAATAATTGGAGGATATAATTTGTATTGAATTAGGACTAGTTAGCTTTGGCTAGGTTTGGGATAGGATGGAATAACTTGTAGAAAGGTGGAAAGAAGAGCCCTTTCAAGGGAAATTAGGTGTATCCTATTCTGTCGTTAACTGGCATTTGCGAGACATAGGAATAATATATATTTTTTTAAGCAGTGAATAACTAAGTACCTCACAAACACAAATACTTTTGTTACACCATAGTATCAGCGTTTGCCTGCCTTCACTTACTCTTTTTTCCATAATTTTGGTATAAATCTTGAAACTAGTCATAAACCATCAGTTCCAAAATCAAAACTGGCCAAAAGTCCCATATATTACACTACTTAAACTAATATTACGTTGTTTAATGATACGAATAGCTTATTGTAATTTAAAGCTTCAGTAACTAAATGTTTATATTGATTAATAATTAAATTAATTTTAATCGTCTCTTAACAACGCTAATGTAATTGGCAAAACGCATTTCACAAGTGATTTAATTCCGTGGAAAATCTCATTCGGTAAATCACTACATCAATTTTGAATAACCGTTTCATAAATCTAATGAATATTGTTAGTTATCGCAAATACAGTAGTTCAGTATATATTTAACAAAATCTACTACATTATGGCTCTAAATAACAAGTCCATTGAATTTCAGCCTCCTAATTTCTTTTTTTTTTATCAAATCTTTAATGTAATAATACTTTTTTCATTGTGATGATTTATTTTTTTGGTTCAAACTGAATGATAAAAGATGTTACTATTTCGGGTTGCAGCTGCAGCAGAAATGAATTTGGCGCCGCGCCAACACTGATAAACCATACGAGAGGAAGTTAGGACTGGCCAGTCGAAGGGCTGGAGCGTAGCCCGAACTGAATTCATTTTAATTGCCTTTAAAAATCTAATATCATTCGCTCATTTTTTAGGTAATAGATGATAAAACTTCAACAATGTGGGATTAAAAAAAGTAATTATATCTGACCTAGAAAGGACAGTTACGTAAGTAAAAATATTATAAAATATTAAAATAAAACAAACATTATTTATAGCATTTATTATTTTATTAATTTCACTATAAGACTACACCAGTAGTTTAATAGTTGCATTTATGGCGCTACCTTAGGAAATTTATCTAGGCCTGTAATTCCATGAATCACTGAAATGGTGCTCCCAAACCCAACATTCTTAATGCAATGGGTAAAGTATATTCAAATTACTGTATACATTAGCGTACTGATTAAGTAAATTGTCCAAGAATCAATCCTTAAGAATCAAAATACTGGCATATCAAACTCTACTAAGGACTGTTTTATAATACGACTAACTAGAATTATTCCAGGCCCAGATCTACTTCATCGATCTCTTCCCAAAAACTCGAAGCATTCAAAACAAAATCTTGCTTGTGGATTTTAACACACACTGATTCTTTTGAATTAGCCATATACACCAGATAAATGATACAACATCGACTCGGCATCGTGTACAAAAATTAAACATTTCGAAAATGACGCGAGTACTCACTACAAACGTCCATACGTACAAAATTGAACTGATTCAAAAAATAGAGCGTCTTAACCATTCTCACCACCGAGAGTTTACCAGTTGGTTTAGAGCAGTGGACTTGAATTGGGTCGAAAAATCATTTTCAGATATGAGGCTCATTTTCTACTCAAAGGCTTCGTAAACAAACAAAATTGCCGCATCTGGGGCTCGATAAATCCTTTTGTTTTTCTTGAGAAACAACCCAAACAAGTTACTGTATGGTGTGGATTTTGAGTAAGCGGCGTGATAGGTTAATATTGTCAACTGTAAATTACCATTAAACAAAGTATCCACAAATCAGTCAAATGAACAAATAATTAAGAATCAAAATTCTGGTGTATCAAACTCTAGTAACCGCGGTTTCTAATATGATCCTCCGTATCCAGATTTCTTTAATCAGGCATTCAAAACAAAATCCTGCGTGTAGATGTTAACAAACCCTGATTCGTTTAGAAACAACCATATTCACTGGGAAGGCCGAGTCCCCTTAATTTCTTATACTAAAGTGTTACAAAATATTTGAAGAACGCTTGAAGTTACGCTTTTAAAATACTTAGATTAACCGCAGTATAAAAAATTTATAAAGGGTGGTTATTCCTCGAAATATAGGACATTGTTTCCAATGACCTTAACCTATCTTGAGCCAGTAACTCTATTCCTCTTCGGAACCACGATGAGTTCTTGGAGACGAAAAACCCGACACAATCACTTTTTACCATTTCTTCAGCCCTGTTATTTTTTTCTCATAGAGCGAGCCATAGATCACAACAATCCAACAAAGATGTTTGAGGTGGTCAGATATGAAGTGTGGAGTAAGTCAAGTTTGGTCTTGCGTTGCCTTGCTACAGAAAGGTTTTTTTATGGTTGACCAAAGCTGGATATTTTTCAACGAGAACAGCGTGTTACTAATCTACTAATCAGAATCTAAACATTTCAGACTCTGGACATCTCGGAATCCGGATATCTCAGACTCCGGACATTTCAGATATTGGACATCTCAGTTATCGGACATTTCGGTTACCGGACATTTAAGTAACATCAACAGGAATACGGCCAGACACTATTATTATTATTACAATAGTCACTATCATTACCATCATGGAATTTGTCACCCATTTTTAAGTTTTATATTAGAAAGCTAGATTAGAACCCTTACTATTACTCTGATACCTGTGTTTACGAGTTTGTAAAGTGTTAAATATTTTATCTTTTGTATGTTCGTTGAAATAATCATACATCTAGTTGTATTGTTATTTAAGTAGGCTAATTATCAGTATTATGCTTAATTTTTTTTGTTAAATATTTTTTTTTGATGTCTCAGAAATTGTGTTTATTTAATTATTAAATTGATACAGTGTTAGATTGAGTTGTTTGGATTAAACCCTCGTTCCAGTTTAGGTTTTTTTTATCTCAAAGAACTAGGTGGTGCCCTTAGTAGTGCCGTTTGGATCCATCCACGACTCAGGATCTAACTATCTACGACGAAGGGTTGCCCTTGCGGTAACCAAAAAAGGATTACAAGATGCGGATTACTTCATGCGTACTAAATTGAACTGACTCAAAAGCTACAGCTTTCTAACCATTGTCATAGCCGATAATTCGCCAGTTGGATCTTAGAGCATCATTAAGGGGACTTTCAATCTTGTCCAAAAATAACCTTCAATCATTATGATTTTTAACTAAAAGGTTTCGTAAATAAACAAAATTGCCGCGCATCTCAAAAAGTTATTATATGCTGTAGAGTATAATTAGGCCCATATTTTTTGTATGATAATGGAGTTTTTTTAGCACTAACTAGATGATACGGACCTTGAACAAATATTGTTCCAGCAGAACGGCGCCATCTATAACACAACTTGACCAATAATTGAATTACTGGACCAACAATTTTCTGGTTCGTAATTTCATGAAATATCAGCATCAATTGGCCAACAAGATCTTTGTAATTTAAAAACGTGCGATTTATTTGTGTGTGGTTATCCAAAGTCTATGCTAGCAATAGGACTTTTCATAGTTGATTTTTTTTTGTGCACAAGCCTCAACAACTCAACAACAACCGCCATGGTTTTCGGGCATTTTTTGCGTGTATAAGCTGTGAATATTATGTTTTCAATATAATTAACAATAAAACATTTTTAATTATTAATTCACTATCAATAGTACAGTTTTAATTGATATATTGCTGTTATGGGATATGTCGAAGTTGATATACGTGTAGTATATCATTTGCGGAGCATCTATATGACTTTATTAGTTTTCCAAAGCCTTGTCTTGAATATTGACGAAGACTTAATAAATCAACAAAACAAAAAATTTATAAAAATTTGTCCAAACTGTGCTAAATGTGATTTGTGAGTCAAAAAATGTGGACGAGATGATGGTCGATTCCAGCTGATTGATCATATTAACAAAAATACATATATTTGTTCACTTCATTTCAAAGAAGAAAGTGGTCTAACAGCAGAACATCCTGATCTCATCAGTTGGATAAAAAAAATCATGTAATCAGGAAATTTTAATCCATTTATTTATTAATCTAATAGCTCAATCTATAACCTCAAATGATGAATGTTTTTGTAGGTAAAGGTAGCAACTGCCTGTTTGGCTGAAAAATATAAACAAACTCATGGCGCAACTTAATTATTTTAACTGCTGCTAATTGCTTCTATGTAGAGTATAAAAGTATTAAAATAAATAAAAATTGAAATTTGCTCCAAACTTAATATAAACATAAATGTAATGTTATAAATATAAAGTTAAAAATATAGATATAATGTTATAAATATAATAAATATAATGTTGTAAATATAATAAATATAATGTTGTAAATATAATAAATATAAAACTAATATGGATATAATTGTCATCCTAACCCTTCAACAAGTTCTGCTTTATTTCCATGTTGGGGACGTCCATGGCATTTTAATCATCATTGTAATCAATTAATACATTATTACACCATCAATTAATTGATGGTGTAAGCACCATCAATTAATTTTTCATTTAGTTGCACTGATAATAAGGGTAACTATCCTTGTTATCTAGCCATATTTATTAAAAGTGAAACTTTCTTATTAACACTTCGCTAACTTGGCGGATGCGCTTGCGCGCAACTAGTCCTAAAAAGTTGACGTCCAAACAGTTGACGATCTCGAAAACGAAACCCAACATGTTATCGATGGAAGTGATCAGAGGTTGTGCAAAATTGTAATCGAAAATTTGCAAAAAAAAACCAAATAATCGAAGATGTGACCAACACAGGGGTGACTAATTGTACGATATAATTTTTCATATTTAATCGAATAATCTACAACTTCAACACTTAATAAAGATCCGGTCAGGAAATCAATAAACAAAATAATTTTATTTCCAATTTTAATTGGGCCTTCAATTTAAGCCACTCAACATATTCCATAGAAAATCTCATTATTCAGAATATACTCAACTTTCTGCCCGAGCCACGGAGTAAAAATTTGATAACATCCTGAGTCAAGTAGAGAACTCTCAATCCCTTTGAACCCCTAGTGCCGATTCATGAAGAATGTAATTTAATATAAATAAACCTTCCAGCTGAAAACTCCGCTTAAAGAAATATAAATGAAATTACTTTATATGTCAGTAATACCAGTGCTTGTATTATTATTATATATTAAATATCACAAAAAAATTAAATAACTAAATTATACTAAATATAGTAGAAAAGATCAAATTGCAATACAGAAAAAGGTATTAAGTTTACAGACACCTACAAAGATCCAAGTTTTAACTAAGCTTGTCATAGACAAAGACTAACTTAAACAATAAGAAGTAAAAAAGAGAATTACTATTCTATGGCAGCGAATCAGAGGTAAAAAAGAAAAGTAGGGAAAAAAACTATTATATCTACTACTTTTGTTATGTTAAGCTTGTGATTTATTCGTAGGTTTTTGTTATGCATTTCGGTGTATTTTTTTCTTTTAATATAAAGGTATATATGTTTTTCATATAGCATAGATAGCGTTCGTTTCAACAATAAATTCCAGCAAAAAATGAAGAAGCAAGCACAGAAGATGAATGGAAAGAATTAGAAGAAACCATATTAAAAGTAGAGGTGGATTGTGGCACTGTTGTGTCAAATGTGTAACGAACACAAAAGAAACAACATGGTAATCCAAACAATTACAAAAATTACTTAAACGCATAAAAGGGAAAAGAAAAAGATAATTAACCACAAACCCAGCAGAAAAATTCCGGATATATAGAGAAAAGGATAAGAGAAGTAGATACGATTAAAACAAGAGAAAATAGAGCAGTGGATAAAGTATCAATGAAAACTTTAGAGACACCTGAATATAATTTTATGGCAAATTGAGACAACTCCGCCAGCGAAACGAATACAACATGAAATACATAAATGGTAAGAATGGTAATTTACTCAAAAAATGAGAATAGATTCACGGAGGGATAATGACCGCTTTTGAAAAAGTCAAGAACAGTTAAGAATCAGAAACAATTGAGAAGTATAAAGCAACCAATGAAGAAGTGAATATCGACTACCAATCTCAATAGAAAAAAAATTGAACGTTACAGAATTAGACTATATCAGAGATAAAACTAAGTAAAACTGTAGAAATTGACGATATTACACTTGAATTGATCATACATTTGGCAGAAACAGAGAGAGAAATATACTCGCCATAATCAAGGAAAAGAAAGTACCTCAAGAATAGAACATCGGAATTAACTCGCAACTGTACAAAAAAAGATGCATAAGAGAATGCACGAACTATTGAAGGTTAAAATTATAGTGTGAATAATGAAAGGAAGAAGAAAAGAAAAAATAGAAAATAATTTGGGAGGGAATCAACACAAATTTAGAAGCAGGACAAACAAACAAGATTCAATATTCGTACTACGTCAAAGATAATGTATAAAGAAGATACAAAATCTTCGTGAAGGTTGTAAGCAAAACACATTACTGTTTTTATGCATAGTAGACAAGGTAATACAAAAAATAATACCTCTACAACTGAGCTTTTGGAAATTTCCCCAACTCTAACTTACATAATTAGTGGGTAGATATGGTAATAATGGCAGAAATGTTATACACACACACACACACACTGAAGGGAGTAACAGGTTTTGGTCATACTAGAAGGAACCAAGGACGTGACGAATGTCATCTTATATTACTTGTTCTACAAAATCGATATGAAAATAGTCGGCAAATGCGAAATGCTTTTATATCTGCTACAGATAGGACCGCTTCGAAGATACCAGTTAACTTCTGATTGAAACGCGTGCTTCATTTTAGAACATATCCCAAAAACCCGTCACTGATAGTAATTCTGAATTAGAACTCATTTGGTGGCTGGATTAAGATTACGATCTGACTAGATTTTGTTTAGGCAATCATGATAGAAATAGAAAGGTCTAGGGCAGTATTTATTATCATTATTACTCCAGATATTATGGTATAGGAGCTAATTATTTAGCGAGCATGTCACATCTAGTAACCATCAAAGGACGTTAAATATAGCACGTTTTGAAATCGAAATATTGTAGACCATCGTTAGATATAAACACAAATCTTATCTTTCTGCAAGATAATATCAAATTGCATACAACTTGTCAAACATTGCCGTTTTTGGAAGTATCTGCAGTAATGCTTCTAGAGTGATCGAGGAGATACTAGGAGATCTATCGCCGATAGAACCTGTACCCGATGAACACTCGAACATTTACCACACTTGCCAGAAACTTTAGATAAACTTGTATCCACTCATGTGCAGTGTCCTTGCAGAGTGTTATAATAACCGTGGTATACCTGCTAGTTTATAATTTTTTGTACCAAATTTCAGTGGATTACATTTTTTTTTTTCATTTTTACATAATACATAAAAATAACAAAATACATGTTATAAAATATATTTTTAATAGGGTTCGTCTTCAGACTGATCATTACGTTTATTATCATTCCTATCATCACTTAGTGTCATTCCTATCATCACTACAAACAATATCCCCTTAAAGTGAAATTTAATTTTAAAAAATAAACCCCTTTGCATTCAATGCCAAACGAAAATTACCTTAACACCATAAAATCCTTTGACAATATTCAGACTGGCACTTTGATCCTTTTTTAGCTAGTTTTCCTTTTCAGAACAGTCATTAAGATTCTTATCATTGCATTAGAGCTATTGAAAGTCGGTTTCGGTTAGCACGCAATCTGCCAATATAAATTCTCTTTCTACGGTTTCTATTTTAATAAAACAAATCAGTTTACTCACCTGTACATTTCATTCCTTGATGAATAACTCCATAAAGTAGAGAGCCACAATGGTCACAAAATGTAGGAGATGAATATGTGTGGATTTTGAAGTTGTGTTTTGTTCTTGTATCCTAGAACATAAAGAGTAAATATTAAAATAAATAGAAACGAATTGTATATATTATTGAATTAACAAGCTTACAAGTTAATTAGGTTATTTTTTTACGCAATTTCAAATTTATTAATGAAAAAAACAAATACATATCTAATATATACGAAGAAAGCTTTTTCGTAGACAAATTCAACCATGATTTTTCAAACGGAATAAGATGGGGTTAAAAAGTCGGGGAAATGGTGCTCCTCAGCTCGATCTATATTTGATAGTACAAAGCTTCCATCGCTGTAACGTGCCACCTAAATGGATAAGTTGTTGATTATGATCTACAATTTAGGTAGGTTTCAGAAACTCATAATAGCCCACGCAACAAAGCAAAAATAAAAATAATAAATACGGAAGTTTTAAAATCTGAGGAAAATATTTATTATGGATTATTAATAAACGTGTTAAAAGTCCTGAACAAATAAAGTTTCGGTATCGTCGCCATCTTGGAAAAAGGGTGCTATTTTATGATTTTTGTCGTATAACTCGTTAATTGTCGACTTTATGAAAAAAATAAAAATTACAAAAAATAAAGAGTATCTAATTCATACATCCATATAATATCTTATGATCGAAGAGATAGCAATACTTCAAAAGGTATCAAACCAAATAGATTCTCAATCGTGATGTTCTTCAAAACCAATCCCTCCGATATTTTCGAACATTTGCAGCGGAATAACGCCGGGTTATCAAATTTCTTTCGTAGATTGAAAATATTTTGTTACTTTTTTATCTCTTGTCCAGTGACAAGTGATATAGATATTATACACTTGATGCCCCCATGCTATGAAATGTATTTAAACCGTCAATTGCTGAAACGTTCAAATCAACATTGTCAAAAGCGAATTGACAAAATAATCGTGATATGAAGAGCATCGTGATATGAAGAACAGAAGCTCAAATTTGAGAGGAGAGTTACCAAATTTTTGCTCCCATATTACCTGTATAAAAATACGGAGAGTCTATCTATGGAACTACTTTTCTTGTTGGCTTTTTCATCAATTTTATTCTTCTTAACGAGAAAATGGTCCACTCCATGGACCATCCACATGCACTCACTTGTCACATGTTAGCACTAACTTTACTAAAAAAATCATTAATTAAGGGATAAGAATCCTTCTCATAGACTTGTGATTAAATATCTTCTTTTATAATAGCTGCTGCAGTTGTAACTATTCGGAATACACACGCTCATATATTTTTCTTTTCATCGCGTAAGAATGGAATCACCAGAAATTTATGAATATTTTCATTTGCGTGCCACGGAAACAAACAACCGAAACCTTTTCCTGATTCTAGGTGCTGACAATTCTGTCTCCATATTTTTGTTTCATTAGTTTTTACAATTAATTCGTAGGGAACATATTCTGTACATTGAAACATCAACTCCGATAGTGATAATTGAACATCCTCGTGATTATCAAGGTATGAATAAATCTTTTCCACGGCCGTTGACACATCTTCGACTTCAGTACATCCTCGTTTTTTCCTGTTTTTTTCAAACTGCAAATATGCGAGACAATAACTATTTTTGAAACAGATTTATAAAGCACACAGTAACAAAGATACTTAATTAAATTGTAATCCTAATTCTAGGACAGTTATGAGACTTTACGCTGCAGATATATTGACTCTCTCTAAAACCAAGAGAATGAAAATGAAATAGGGAGCTATTAATATCGAAAACTTCTATTTTAATTAGATCAGTAAAGTTCTGTTTTTCATGTGATTAGTAAATGCATTTGACAAAAATACAACTAGGATCCATTGCATTATTCCTTTAATTTCTTTTCTATGTTAAACTTTATTCAATATTACTCAAACTTTTTTCATTACAAACATTTTCTTGCAATAAATCGATTACCGGGGGAGATATGCGACAAATAGTATCGTCTTCTTGAAAAAAAATTGTTTATATCCATATTTATCAGTTCGGACTAAAGATACTCTGTTAGCATATTCCTATGGCGTTCACAATTAACAGTAACATAATTTTCACAATCGTCATAATTTCCAGTTCATGTACTCCTTCAGCCACAAATCCGCATCAAACCGGATCCCCAAAATAGGGGTCTCCTTCCAACTGCTCTAGAGCCCCATTCGTGAACCATGTATCTTGTGTATTTCCTTGGGGAATTGATACAATGTAATGAACACATTAATCTATAAGTGACATTGACATATCAAATAGTGTTGCCGCTATTACGTTTCAATGTGCTAACACTTTTATTTGAAAACTCTTTACAAGCTGGATTAATTCTTCATTCGATTACATTATTTTTCCATGTCTACAACTCGTGAAAAGGTAATATGGATTTCTAACTTCCTTATTTTCATTTGAAGATAAATATTTATTAACTGGCCCATACTTTTCCTACGCCCAGAAGATGCATTTTGATTTTTTTACTAGTAAAAGTTGGTAGAGAAATATGCAGCTGTTCTCTTATATGTTATACGTTACATATTATATTATTAGGTTATACCTTATACGTTAAACAATACGTTTTTCTGGATTCAAATAAATTATATTAGGCAATTTGTTTCAGTTTTACCAGGTTATAGAATATTTCCTGTTTAGGTTTAATATTATCAAAATACCTACAGCACAAGTACGAAAAATTTATCACCATCTGAGATAATTTGAAAAAGAACGTGTTGTTGGTTTAAAAAAGGAAATTCTCATTTTATGAAATATCCACCTGCACTAACATATATTACTACCGCTGTAATGAACAAATCGTAATGTTATCAAGCTGCTTTAATAAGGCCCAAATACAAAAAGGCCCTAGAGGTTAAAAGCACATATCGCATTCAAGATCGACATATAAGACTCATAACAACCAAGAACTGATTTTTAAAAGTTTATAGTCTTATAAGGTCATTTTCGTCTCTATATAATGCTACTTGTAGCCGTCGAGCAATGCGATAGTGAGTATATTGGTATACAACAGTGAAACGTGAAATAACAAAAAAAAAAATGTTCAGTGATGAATGTCCTGTCAGATGGCAACACCAAGAAATCAACCTCAGTTTAATATTGACTTCTCTCTATAACGAACAGTAAGTGTTATCGTAAGGTGTGCTATTGCTTATGGAAGTCACTTCAAGCATTTATTAGAGGTAACATGATAAAACAACGTTATCTGCAAAGAGTAGTAGTCATATATTCTTCCCTACTTTAACCGCCTGGTGGATTAAATTTTTCAATTTAGTAATGCACAGCCAAATGTTGCAAAACATGTGCTTTTAACATGCGCTAACAATGTTGTGCCAATTGTTGAAAGCCAAGAACATGACTTTTGAATAATTTTCATATTTGGGAAATGATGGGTAAATGGACATACACGGACCATCGGACATACACGGGTCATTGCGCTCGCTCTTATAGGTGCCAGTGACTGCACAGATTGTATTGTTTCTTCTTTTTTCAGAAGCGATTTTCATGCTTTGGAATGTTGCGAGTGTCGCTTCGCGTATTTAGTTCACCTCTCTTCTATTTCAATAGCTTCTTTGATTATTCGGACCTTATAGTTTTCAATAATCGCTATTTCTTTTTATTTCTTTTATTTTCTTAGGTTTGTTTGTTTTTTAAGTTATTTTTATGTTTCTGTATACTGGCCGAAATCCGTCTGTTTGTTTGTCCTTACGTAGACGAAGTTATAAACAATTAAATTAGAGCCTAAATACGTTTTCATAGATGCTTTTCCTTTTAAAATGTGGACTGATATTGGCGCTGGATCGATCAATTTGCCAATTGATGTCTTCAAACTATATTTTAAAACCTTATGTATAGTCAGTCTTTATTATAGTTATTATTATACGATTATATTTTGAAACTGGCCTTTTTTAGTTGTAAACTTTTCTTAGAAGTTTCAGTGAAAAATATTACATTATCATAGGGTATGGCTATCTATACCTCTAATATTCTCAAACAATTAATTTGATGGTTTTTTACTTTCAAAACTCATTTTCGTATGACGGGGAAACGACAATGAAAATTACAAAAACAGAGGCTGTTCTTAGAAACTAAGCACCTTCGTTTCCATAATGATTTCTTGGGATTCGAATTTTAAGAGTTCTAGCCCACACACAAATTAAAATATTGTATTTTATTAGTGATTTTCCAAAGCGGCCACCACCCAGACTCAATGTATAAAATTAATTATATGGCCGTGTCAGGTTGAAGAGGAATGCAGTAACAAGTTAATATGCATTTCTGGAACATAAATTTTTATAATATATAAAAAATACTAACTACCATACAAATTGCAGCACTCAGAAGGGGATGTTTAGTTTTTATAACCCTTTACGTCTTGGTATATAGTAAATGAAGACGCCTTGACATCAAGTCAGTGATACATTAATTTTTCCTTGAGATAGAGTATTCTACCTATACTTGAATAGGTAGAATACCTATCAAGGTATCTACCACCTATATCTTCTACCTATACCTCATGTCTTAGAGACTCTCAAGTCTGTTAGAGCAGAACTAAATCTCATATATTTACCCATCATTTTCCAAATATGAAAATTATTCAGAAGTCATGTTCTTGGCTTTCAACAATTGACACAACATTGTTAGCGCATGTTAAAAGCACATGTTTTGCAACATTTGGCTGTCCATTACTAAATTGAAAAATTTAATCCACCAGGCGGTTAAAGTAGGGAAGAATATATGACTACTACTCTTTGCAGATAACGTTGTTTTATCATGTTACCTCTAATAAATGCTTGAAGTGACTTCCATAAGCAATAGCACACCTTACGATAACACTTACTGTTCGTTATAGACAGCAGTCAATATTAAACTGAGGTTGATTTCTTGGTGTTGCCGTCTGACAGGACAATCATCACTGAACTTTTTTTTTGTTATTTCACGTTTCACTGTTGCATACCAATATACTCACTATCGCATTGCTCGACGGCTAAAAGTAGCATTATATAGAGACGAAAATGACCTTATAAGACTATAAACTTTCAAAAATCAGTTCTTGATTGTTATGAGTCTTATATGTCGATCTTGAATGCGATATGTGCTTTTAACCTCTAGGGCCTTTTTGTTTTTGGGCCTTATTAAAGCAGCTTGATAACATTACGATTTGTTCATTACAGCGGTAGTAATATATGTTAGTGCAGGTGGATATTTCATAAAATGAAAATTTCCTTTTCTAAACCAACAACACGTTCTTTTTCAAATTATCTCAGATGGTGATAAATTTTTCGTACTTGTGCTGTAGGTATTTTGATAATATTAAACCTAAACAGGAAATATTCTATAACCTGGTAAAACTGAAACAAATTGCCTAATATAATTTATTTGAATCCAGAAAAACGTATTGTTTAACGTATAAGATATAACCTAATAATATAATATGTAACGTATAACATATAAGAGAACAGCTGCATATTTCTCTACCAACTTTTCTTTACTAAAAAAATCAAAATACATCTTCTGGGCGTAGGAAAAGTATGGGCCAGTTAATAAATATTTATCTTCAATTGAAAATAAGGAAGTTAGAAATCCATATTACCTTTTACGAGTTGTAGACATGGAAAAATAATGTAATCGAATGAAAAATTAATCCAGCTTGTAAAGAGTTTTCAAATAAAAGTGTCAGCACATTGAAACGTAATAGCGGCAACACTATTTGATATGTAAATGTCACTTATAGATTAATGTGTTCATAACATTGTATAAATTCCCCACGGAAATACACAAGATACATGGTTCACGAATGGGGCTCTAGAGCAGTTGGAAGGAGACCCCTATTTTGGGGATCCGGTTTGATGCGGATTTGTGGCTGAAGGAGTACATGAACTGGAAATTATGACGATTGTGAAAATTATGTTACTGTTAATTGTGAACGCCATAGGAATATGCTAACAGAATATCTTTAGTCCGAACTGATAAATATGGATATAAACAATTTTTTTTCAAGAAGACGATACTATTTGTCGCATATCTCCCCCCCGGTAATCGATTTATTGCAAGAAAATGTTTGTAATGTAAAAAGTTTGAGTAATATTGAATAAAGTTTAACATAGAAAAGAAATTAAAGGAATAATGCAATGGATCCTAGTTATATTTTTGTCAAATGCATTTACTAATCACATGAAAAACAGAACTTTACTGATCTAATTAAAATAGAAGTTTTCGATGTTAATAACTCCCTATTTCATTTTCATTCTCTTGGTTTTAGAGAGAGTCAATATATCTGCAGCGTAAAGTCTCATAACTGTCCTAGAATTAGGATTACCATTTAATTAAGTATCTTTGTTACTGTGTGCTTTATAAATCTGTTTCAAAAATAGTTATTGTCTCGCATATTTGCAGTTTGAAAAAACCGGAAAAAACGAGGATGTACTGAAGTCGAAGATGTGTCAACGGCCGTGGAAAAGATTTATTCATACCTTGATAATCACGAGGATGTTCAATTATCACTATCGGAGTTGATGTTTCAATGTACAGAATATGTTCCCTACGAATTAATTGTAAAAACTAAGTTGAAACAAAAATATGGAGACAGAATTGCCAGCACCCAGAATCAGGAAAAGGTTTCGGTTGTTTGTTTCCGTGGCACACAAATGAAAATATTCATAAATTTCTGGTGATTTCATTCTTACGCGATGAAAAGAAAAATATATGAGCGTGTGTATTCCGAATAGTTACAACTGCAGCAGCTATTATAAAAGAAGATATTTAATCACAAGTCTATTAGAAGGATTCTTATCCCTTAATTAATGATTTTTTTAGGAAAGTTAGTGCTGACATGTGACAAGTGAGTGCATGCGGATGGTCCATGGAGTGGACCATGTTCTCGTTAAGAAGAATAAAATTGATGAAAAAGCCAACAAGAAAAGTAGTTCCATAGATTAGACTCTCCGTATTTTTATACAGGAAATATGGGAGCAAAAATTTGATAACTCTTCTCTCAAATTTGAGCTTCTGTTCTTCATATCACGATTATTTTGTCAATTTGCTTTTGACAATGTTGATTTTAACGTTTCAGCAATTGACGGTTTAAATACATTTCATAGCATGGGGGGATCAAGTGTATAATATCTATAATATCACTTGTCACTGGACAAGAGATAAAAAAGTAACAAAATATTTTCAGTCTACGAAAGAAATTTGATAACCCGGCATTATTCCGCTGCAAATGTTCGAAAATGTCGGAGAGATTGGTTTTGAAGAACATCACGATTGAGAATCTATTTGGTTTGATACCTTTAGAAGTATTGCTATCTCTTCGATCATAAGATATTATATGGATGTATGAATTAGATGCTCTTTATTTTTTGCAATTTTTATTTTTTTCAAGTCGACAATTAACGAGTTATACGACAAAAATCATAAAATAGCACCCTTTTTCCAAGATGGTGACGATACCGAAACTTTATTTGTTCAGGACTTTTAACACGTTCATTAATAATCCATAATAAATATTTTCCTCAGAAATATATATATATTCTTCCTAGAAATATATATATATATATATATATATATATATATATATATATATATATATATATATATATATATAAACCAGAAGAAGAGTCAGGTCATGTTCAATAAATTTGCTAAGGACAAAAGGATTTTTATTTTAGGAACGGATTTGGAAGTTGGGATCACTATATATATATATATATATATATATATATATATATATATATATATATATATATATATATATACATATAAAACATTTCTGCCATTATTACTATATCTTGCGCAGAGGGTTTTAATGGAAGGGGATACCGTCCGGGAGGTGGAACGACCCATTAAATTAGCTGGCAGGCATTTGGCAGGCTTAGCATAGTGTTTAAGAACAAACTACTACTTTGCCTGTATTTGATCAGTGTGTCCTGCCCGTTATGACATACGGAGGTAAAACCTGGATACCTACATCACAGTCAGTTCAAAACTTCAAGTAGGGATTCACATTCTTCACATAGATTAGACAACGAACGAAGGTGAGTGACATCATTGGAAAAATAAAGAAGTTGAAATAGAGGTGGGCAGGCCATATAGCGAGGCGATGGGACGAGAGATGGACCAAGACGCTCCTGGAGTGGATACCGCTTGATTGCAAACGTCCACGGAGAAGACCGAAAACACGATGGACTGATGAGATAATTAATTATATTGGACTCGAATGGCAGAGAAAAGGTCAGGACCGTGAGAGTTGGTAGCGTGCTGAAGGGGCCTTAATGCTGAAGTGGATTGATACGGGCTGATCTAAAAAAAAGTCGGAGCTTTCTGCAAATTTGCACACTAAACACCTACATATATTGGCACCTTCAACATCAACACGCTGATACAACCAGGAAAACTTCACAATCTAACTTCAGAAATTGATAGGCAAAAATACAGTGCGCCAATAAAAATATACCATAATCAATGTACATGCCCCCACAAACACAACAAGAAAGACCCCCCAAGTCTACAGAGAAATTCTGGGCAACACTAGACGAGGTAATGACAAAGGTTCCAAAGGATGACATCAGAATTATACTGAGTGAATTTAACGCACAAATCGGTAGAGAAAAAATTCATCAGAAAACCGTAGGCAAATTCCCCGGTCACAAGTTTACCAACAAGAATGGCACAAGGCTCATCGAACTATTACAACAGAATAACCTGAAGATTATGTCAACATCCCTAAGAAAATCTCCACGAAAACAGAAGACATGGAGATCGCCTATACAACAGATTGGGGAATTCCAGATAGATCACGTTGCGATCTCAAACCCACCACAAAGAGAGATCCCAGATGTCCGCAGGGGCGCGAACATTGACTCAGACCACTAACTAACCCGAATCAAAGTCAAGTTCACCCCAAGGAAAATTCATCAGAAGAAAGTACATCTACAGAAATTCGACACGAAAAAGATCACGGAATTCAACATAACAGAAGAATGGGGAAAAGAACAGGCAGATACATGGGAAAAATTCCACAAAAAAATTACCCAAAAAGCACAGGAGCTGCTCCCATTGAAAAAGAACACAAAACACCCTTGGTGAGACTCGGAATGCGAAAGTGTATTACAGTGTCGCAAACGACCATTTCAGGAGTACACAGGAGGAACACTAAAAAATCCCCAGAAAGTCAATAGCTTTAGTTTAGAAAACGGACCGCAAAGGTTATCAGGCAAACTAAGAGAAAATACATGAAGAAACAACTAGATTCTATAGAGGAGAATTTCCGCAATTATAACACGAGATACTTTTATAGGACTTTTGCAAGAAAAATCCGTGGATACATACCTCAAAAACTTTGCTTTAGAAAGCGGAATGGGAGATTAGCGCTAACCATCAGGAAAATTGTCATGATCTGGCACACTATTTTTCTGATCCCCTCAATTGCCCTGAATGCGACACAAGATTCCACAAGGAAAATTGTATATATACCCATTCAGAATTACCACCACCAACACAGGAAGAAATCCACAGGCACATACGCAAACTAAAGAATAACAAGACATCCAGTGAAGATGGTATCACCGCGGAACTATTGAAAAACCTCGGACTAAATTAATTACGGGAACTAACGCAAATTATCACGAAATATCATCATATCTTCTGGTAAACAGAAAAATTGCCATATGAATGTAAATGTGCTCTTATTCGCCCGCTACACAACAGGGGAGACAGAACAGATATTTTCAATAAAATTTGAATACCAAATACGGCAAGAAAAATAAAGTCACTTACTTCAAATAACTGGGCGAGATCCTCGAACCGACAGGAGAATAGAAGATAACACAGAATACTCGGTTACAGAAGATGAAGGGGGCATACGGCAAGACACTGTAGCATTCAAAAATTCTTGATCGCTACTGGTGGGTTTGTTTCGGGCGAAATTTTAACCGAAAGAGCTCCTGTATCGTTAGGACAAGGCCAAGACAGTCTAATTCCAAATCTCCAAGCGAGCGGACGTTTTCGCGCTTTACCCTTCCGACAGAAGTAAATAAGTTTGCTGGCCAAGTCATGCTTGGGTTGATTTTTCTGATATTCTTGTAGGGTTTTACGACCCGGCAGTAGAGAATCCGATCAACAGAGACCAGGCTGTTGAAAAACCAACTATTTCAGAGCCCGACAATTGTGGAAACCTTGGGTCCACATGGCACAGTAACCGATTAGTCAGATCGAGATTATTTCTGGATCCCCGCAGGGGATACCGGATTGTCCGTAGTCGTACGCAGGATTTTTGGACACCCATTACGGGATAGGCAAGAAGAAGAACATAAGGAAATAAGGCCAGATAAACACATTTTTAAAATATTTGCATGTATTGATAAAGATCACAGTTACCATTAATTTTTTTATTATCTAATTGCCGTCTGACCATGTTTGGTTACCCTTGAGTTATATATATATATATATATATATATATATATATATATATATATATATATATATATATATATATATATATATATATATATTTCGTTTTGCGTTTCGCCAAAATCGCATTTGGCATTTTCAAGTGTTGTCCGCTTCGACTGAAGAGTCCAACTAACTCAGTTGGACGTGACTCTTCACAGAATCAACGGATCCACACCCGGAATTATTTAGTAACATATATATATATATATATATATATATATATATATATATATATATATATATATATATATATATATATATATATATATATATATATATATATTTCTTTTTACTATTGTCAGAATAGACGTAATAACCTCTAATATATAAGTATAGGGACTTAGAGATCAGCTGGTATAATCTAGAGCGATTTCTTTCATTTTTGATTTATTTCACGGTAAGGTTTAGAGAACCACCTTCCCTAAACCTTCCTGTGTCCTGATTTGGTAGTTTTATTTTTTCCATTTTTTTAATGTGCTTTTTGTCGTTTTTTTAGTGCGTTTTTTTTGTAAAATACATGTGTAAAATCTTTTAAACAGTTTTATTTAAGTTAGACCCCTTCCCGGTTCCAGGGTCCTTTCTAAATATCAGATAAATTAACGAACCGGGTGGCACTCATTTTGTATCGCAGCTTCATTCTGTCCTGCACCTGCTTCCCGGTGCTCCCGGTGAACATCTGCCGTCACTGTGATCTGTATTTTCTAATTTTGTTCTCAAAGAAGAAAATAATAGGATACAACACATAATATCTACAATAAGAAATGCATATCCACACACGCAAAAATAAGACACTATAACACAGTAATCAAACCAAAGGTACTATACGCAAGCGAGACACTTACACTCCACATAAAAAGCGGCACAGAAAACATACTATAAGAAGAACGCAAAATTATAAGGAAAATTCTCGGCCCAAACCTAACAGAGGAAGGATACAGGCTACATTCCTGAAAGACAACAGAGAGAATGTCCAACGTAGCGGCGGATATAAGAAAAAGAAGGTTGAAATTTTATAAACATATGAGTACACTCCCACCGGCAAGACTCACCAATAGAATTCTTACATACATACAGGGGTCAAGTCAACAGTACTATGGATCGCACAAGTCAGAACTGATCTGGTAAAGATACAAATGGATCCGATAGAGATTGAGGATAGAAGAAGGTACAGAAACAAAATACATATGTGGAACGTTGCATCAGAGATCAAAGCTTCGGGGAGATCGGGGACAAGGTGGACGGAGGAGAGAAAGAGACGGAGAAAGGATGAAAGAGGTGTGGAAGATCAGAAGAAACACTCAAAAATGAGTCAGAATGCTTTGCGTAATCCAACCGGGTCTATACGCATCTAATAATAATATATAGGTGTATCGAAAAATTCTTGCCCTGACAAGAAAATGTATATCGAGATGTATTATTGTGGTGAAAGGGCATATTCTTGTAGGGGATTTTTACCCTGAAAAGCACAATTCAATTAGTCTAATAGTAAAACAAAATTTTCACCAGTGATAATCTGACTTTTGCTAGATAGTCTATGAACACTGCACCACGAGAATCCAGGAACCGCTAATATGACTTTTTTTGCAGATTGAACTTGACGCTATCTTTGACTTATTTCACCCACTGATTGGAATATTTCATTCATGGCATGTGATAATGAATCCATATTTCATTTACTATTATAAAACGTCGAAGTAACCCGGCAAAACCACGTTTATATATGCAACATATACACTGTGTATCGAAATAGATACAATGTCAGCAAGTTTGAGTACCTTTAGTCCGCGATCAGTCAATAAGACATTGTTGATTTTTGTGATGATTTTGTCGATCGTAGAGATTTTAGGCATCCCAGGCATTCACTATCTTCAATTGATGTACAAACATGTCAAAATTCGGCAGATCGCTTTTTAACTTCGAAAACGAAAAGAAGAATCTTCTAAAAATATAATCCAACTCCTTATGTTAGTCCATTCTATTTCAACCCAGTTGAAACAAAATACTTTATAGCAACTTGAAGTTCAGTTTTATTCATTTTTGAGAAAATATCAACTCATTTTCTTCACTTAATTGACACAAACAAGCAACTTAACGGACCGGTCTAAAATTCCGTGGCAATCAATCTAAAGAATCATGTGTGTCGCAGCGAGAACTTTTCAAACGATCCTCGTATTCACCACAAACAAGCAACTAAAAGCATGCATCTAAAGTATGCTAATTAGTTTCCTTATAATAATCTTTAGACGTCTAGTTAAAATAAACCACGAGATCAGCTGAGTAATCCACTCCCTGAGATAATCGACTTCCCAAAGCATTAATTTTCGTTGATCCACCTCATAGGATTTGTGTGATGTTTAATAGCTTTAATTATAAGACCTCTATGGCTATTTTGTGTATATCTAACAGTAAACCATAATCTTCCACCATATAATTTAATTTTCAGTATTTCATTACTATGGATTCCAAAAGATGGCGGTGCGATCGGAAAGATGATTGCATTTCTGAAAAATAAATTCTTCTCTAGTAACGCTCTATGAATTTCAAGTCAATATGACTTTTAGATTTGTTTTAATAATCTTTGAATGCGGAAAAATTCAATATTGTTTTATGAAAAAAAAGTAAATCTCGCGTGTCATACTTCAGGTCCATAAGTGATTAACCGAGTTTTGATATAATAGAACCAGCCCAAGTGAGTACTCCGCACTCAGGACGATAGTTTAGGTCACTGCTGAGGAAATAGTCAAGAAAATTGTAGAATGAAGGCTAGAGTGATTGTTGGGATAATAAATACCTCGACCAAATGCGTACGGAATATCCTACAAGAACATTTGGATATTAGAAAGCTATCAGTACAATATTCAGTCATGTGCTTCGTACTGCTCACCAGAAATAAAGGAACAATCAAAACAATGGATGTTAGCCGACGAACAAGCCCTGAAAAAGACGAAGATGCTTCCACTCAGCGAAAACGTTATGGCCCCTATGTTCTGTAATTCGCAAAGTATTATCTTCATCGATTATTTAAAAAAAAGACAATCACAGGAGAGTATTATTCTGCATATTGGTCAAATTTTATGAAGAGTTGATAAAAAAAGCCCTCATTTACCGAAGAAAAAATGCTGTTTCACCACACCAATGCACACGTCCATGGTCTGTCATTGCAACAACAATTTGCACTATGAATTGGTGATTGATTAGTCATCTTGCACTACGTATTAATGTCGCATCCAGCTTATTTTAATATATTAAGCTAGAAAAAAATTCATATCAAACGAAATGATAATCGCCGAAACAGATGACTATTTTGTTAAAGTCACACTTTGTTAATTGCATATTTTTCAGTCATCGACAAGATGTGCAATGGAATGAATATCTCGAATGAAAATGGCGTGAGATATCGATAACCAAGGGTATTGGTCCACTTTTTTACGTGGGAATTATGACTCTTCTCTATTTGAAAGTCAAAAAAATGTTTATTTTCACTTTCAACAACTTGTGTCTTTTTAATGACTAACATTTGCCACATTTATTAACTAAATCCTCTTATTTTGATTTCTACTATCACCAGTAGCTCTATAGCGGATAAGTTATGGGACTCCCGTATAACGAAAATAGGAGTGAGACAAGAGTGCGTTCTGGGTTCGCTATTATTTTCATTAGTTTTAGGTGGAACAATACAAGCAGCGAAAATAAAGATAAAGATGTTAAAGTTGATATATTGGAAAATGAAAGAGCATTAATGTTTGCAGATGCCATGGCAATATGGACGTACTCAAAGTAAAGGTTACGATATAATAAAAACATTTTAGATAAAGCCTTAAAAAATAAATATAAATAAAACATAAAGCATTATTGTATCAAGATAACTGAAAATATATATAATAAGATTGAAAACCAAAGAAATACCACAGGTTAAAAATACAAGTATTTAGGAACGATAAATGAAAGTAATGCCAAAATAGAAAAGAGATGAGAGCATGGGAAAAACAGAAAAAAATTATTTTAGTATGGTAATGAACATAGGTTTAAACAAGACAGAAAAACCGAAAATGTAAAAACAGAACTGATAAAAAATAATTATACCAATGATATTATTTGTAGTGGTAGCTGTAAACCATATGTAATGGTAGTTATATGTAATGGTGTTATATATATGTATGGTAGTTGTAAACCATATATCACGAATGTATGCAATGGCAATGCAGTCATACAGACAAAACCTACAAATAAAGTCAATAAAAGAAAAATTGATAGAGGGAACTTATATAGTAACAGAAAGCAGCCGGAAAAAATAATAGAAGAAGGTCAAGAAAAATGATGGAGTAAACAGATTGAAGAAGGAGCAAAAAATAAGGGAATAGAATGGGAAGGTAATAAACAGTTGACAAATGATAGCAAGGAATAGTGAAAGAAATATATCGCAGAACAATCAGTTTAAAAATATGACCCTGCACCAATAACTAGATAGGCTTAGAATTAGAATAAATAAATAAAAAAAAACGAATCTATCTGTTCCAAAACAGTGAATATGCTATTCATTGACCAATGACTCAGTTAACGAAATTTCAAAACTGTTTGTGATTTTTGCGGTGGGATTTTTTTAAATAACCTTTACCTTACCTTTCCATGGTTAAATGGATACTTTTATTTGAACAAAATATCTTATGTTATTTTGGAAAACATGAAATGAAAGGTCAATGAATTTCTTCCAGTCAAGAATGAAATGATTGGTCAACATCCATAGCAAAGTCTTCATTGAAAAAAACGTTGAATAATTAATTTGAATTTCAGGAATACTGTTTTAAGTAATAATTAGAAATAGTGAATCCGTACTCTCAAAGGAACAAAATTTTTTCCTCGTAGTTCATTAATAATTTTCTTCCAATCTGTAGAACTGAATTTTATAAGCGTGTTGTGATGAATATATTAAATAATTTTATTCGAATTTAAGAAATATTTTAATAAAAAATAAAAATAATAATGGAATACAAATTCATTCTTTCATATAAAAATATTCAACTTACATCAGAATCGGCACCTTTGTCGGCCCCAGGACACTTGAATGTAACATATTCGTGACACCTCTTATGCACAACAAAACTGCAAACTGAAACAAAAACACTGATATAATATTTCAACAAAAAAACCAAATCTGGAAAAGCTTTAATAACTTAAATATGTATTCAACTCGTCTCAATGCACACTTAAAGATTACACTAGAAAATTTTGTTACATATAGTATATTCACAAAATCTGTTTTCATCCGAAAATAATCTATTTCGATTCATTTAGCTATTGAATTGACAAAGTAAATTTTGACTGAGTAAAATCATCTAAAACAGTAAAGATTATTTTCAATACAAAACGTATATTGATTTATCTATTACTAAATTTCGAATTTTAATAAAAGAAACATTCTCAGTCACCACTGAGAAAATAGTCAACAAAATCCATGATAACATATTAGCCAATCGCAGAGTGAAGATTAGAGAGATTGTTGAGAAAATGTAACCATCTCGGTAATTTGCTCATTGCGAATCAAAAACAGAATCGAATCACCACTTCACAGTTGTGTTTGGATATGTATAAGCGTAATCCGAATGATTTTCTGCAGCGATTCGTGTCTATTGACGAGACTTGGATTCATCACCACATACCAGAAACCAAGAAACACTCAAAGTAAGTTTTATCCGACAAACGTAATGCAAAGAAGACAAAGACTCTTCCGTCGACAAGAAATACCATAGACACTGGGATTCGAAAGACATTATCTTCATCGACTATTTATAAAAGAGAAAAACAATCACAGGAGAGTATTATACTGTCAAATTTCACGCAGAGTTTTTCCCATTTGAGTTTGAATTTTCTCATCAGTTTCTCCCCCTTTGGCGGTGAAAGAAGTTCCGCTTCACTACTACAGTTGGAACAGCGAAGTTACCGTATCTACTATATGAACAGGATTTGGCTCTCTCCGAATTATTTGTCTTTTCAAGCATGAAAAAATTACTGGTTGGAAAGTAATTTAATTCAAATAAAGAGATCAACTCCGAAACAAAAGAATCTTTTGCAGAGTTCGATAAGTCGCACATATTGAAAGTCATAGAAAGTAGGAAAATCATCCCTAATCTTTATGTTCAAAACATAATTGTTTGCGTTAAAACCATAACACTTTTAATAAAAATATATTATGGCACATGTAGAAACTTAAGAAAGTATCATATGATTTAAAATTCATTTCACAAAAATAGCACCAATATAAAAAAAAAATACGAACAAAAATGAATATTATATTAGCCTTAATCACGATTTGCATGAATATATATATATATATATATATATATATATATATATATATATATATATATATATATATATATATATATATATATATATATATATATATATATGTATATTAAATAGTAAATATGTATTAGTTTAATACAGCCTTAATCACGATTTGCATGAATATTAATATATATATATATATATATATATATATATATATATATATATATATATATATATATATATATATATATATATGTATAATAAATAGTAAATATGTATTAGTTTAAAGTTTTTAATATTTTTAGCATTAGAAATAATTTATAATTTATAATTTTTCACAAAGATTAATTAAATTTACGGTACATCGCCGAATGAGTAAAAACCACGTTAGACAATAAACTCGAAGAGACTTCTCTAAACTTTTTGAGATTAGTGTTTTACACCGAAGGTTATAATGAAGGAATTGATCAGATTTGTATAAAGAATAACATGCAAGTATACGGTTCATCTACGGTATCTGGTCGTCTTAAGATCGTCATCCTTCCCTCAATACCGCTTTTATATCCTCTACAACTCTACTACTAGTCCTCGTTAACAGGAAGACGTTCGAATGAAAATGTTCGATACTTTGTTATTAAAATAAAAAAAATCTAAACAACCAAGGTGGCCCGTTGAAAAAACATTTGCAGTAACCTACATACATGAATGTCTGGCCGTTGGCAATCATTTACCTTTCGGTTTAAGGTTCGCGGAGTAACCACTGCCATCACAAGGCCGCCCCTAGTAGGGCTCCCCTCCCCCGTGTTAGGGATGTGAGCCGTAAAGTGAGTCACTCAGCCACAATAAAATACATACAAGCGAATTTTCAAAACCAGCTACATATTGCTTGTAGAGGAAATCTGTTTCATTCTTATTTACCCGAGGCAGATTGAATAAATATCCACTCTTAAGGTAAAGTTGATTCCTTACCAGAAAAAATGTTGATAATTTATAAATAATAATGGAATAACTTTGATTACAATCTTCTTAAAATACTGGAAGTTTCGCTTTGGTACTTTTGAAAGGCACTTGAATCATACATTATTTCATGATTTAACAACATAGATCATTGAAGTTTGGAGGATACCTAATCCTTCGATGGGCACGCTCTCCCATTCCCCCGATGCAACATTTTCTCCATAATTAATTTTTTCGTTAATTACTTTATATTTGAGTACTTTTGTATAACAAGCTGATTTGTTTAGTTATTATATGTTTGAAAACATTTTTATTACTGAATAAGTAGGAAAAAGGATAAATAAGGTATTTAAAAAAAACCAAACGGTGAGAAAAATGTTAAATTTACAATTAGTTTACTTCCATCTGTTCTTCGCAGATAACGCTTTTTGACATCATGCTTTTTTCACTGATTTTTATTACGTTCTTGGCACAAATTCTTTATTCTATTGTTCTTATATTTGCCACAAATATAACAAATGTTTTCTTTTACTTATTTCTGCTGAATAACTTCATCATGTCTATATCTTTCTAACAAAACCTGAATGTTCTTTGGAAGCGAATTAAATTTGGCTCGCACTTTCAAGTAGTCTTCCATCAAACTTATTAATATTCAACGTTTCTATTCATATTCAGAATTGATAAAATTTAGAATGACCATCACATTGATGTCTGCTATGTCGAGATGCCTTAGTGTAAGAGACTACCTCTTTTTGATTCCGGAAATAGAATATGCTGACTACCTATAGTATATCGTGTCCACGCCCCCTTAGTATGATTGTAATCGACATTAATGACAGATTTATGGAAAACTGTAAAATTAGCCACATCTTAATTCGAGAATACTTCACCTGGTGTGATTAGAACACTATTGCTACTTGCTTTTGATATAATCCTGAAAACTAAAATCTACGATGTAAGTGTCGGTGGTGCGTCCACCGTAGGTTTAATACCAAGTAAACAAAAACTGACGCTGATAATCATAATTAGATGCTAACAAATAAGCCATTAGGAAATGTTGTTGATGAACCAAACCAACTGTATTAAATAGCTGTGTGAAATATGATTCACATTCCTTTCGACCTGCAAATTAAAGAACTCTAATCAATAACTGTACTTTCGGAACATAGTTAGCTTTAATGGGACGAGTGAACTTGTAATTTAGCTCGACACATAATGGTATTTTAAGGAATATATTTCCAGAAATTATCTTTAATTTCTTGATTTAACGACATTTTTTAGCCATCAAAATTACCCTACGAAGGTAGTGTAAAAAGTTTCCAGCCTAACACAGAAACAAATACTTTTTATCAAATTCAGTTTTATTTATCTAACTACTAGTCTCCTTGAAATTCTATACACTTTTCCCAGCAATACTCCTATTTCTTTAATCTGTCCAAATAGTAGTTGACATCTTGTTCTGCAAAATAGTCGTTTAGAAAACTGATGACTTCCTCATTTTATGAAAATATCTACCCTCTGAGCAAAACTTTGAACTTAGGAACGAGAAAAGGTTACTGGGGACCAGATTTGATGAATACTCAATTCGTGAATTTTAGTCTTGGCGACCAGTGAAATGTGAGACGATGCGTTGTCTTGGTGGAACCAAACCTTCTTTTTCTTCAAATGCGGCAGTTTTTCGGCAATTTTTGTCTTTAGCTTGTCAAGTAATGATTGCGTAGTGTGCCCCTATTATCATTTTTCTCTTTTCAAGATAATCGATTAACACAACTCCATGATTACCCCAAAAAATAGTAGCCATCACATTCCCGGCCGTCGGGACTGTCTTCGAGTTTTTCCTGAGTCGATTCACGCTTCGCAGACCACTGTTTCAACAGTGCCTTGGTATCAGGAATGTAGTGGTATAACCAAGTTTCATCTACAGTTATTAATCGATGCCAAAACTGCAACTTATTTCACTTAAATTTAAGCGCGCGGTTATCTTTTTAGCCAATTATTCGATCAGTATATGCCATGCACGTTCTTTCAAGATGCCCACCGCCTCTGCTATCTCTTTAATCTTCATTCGACCGTTATCTAGGACCATTTGATAAGCTTTTTCAATGTTATAGGTAGTGGTTACAGTTTCTGACCGTCCGAATGTTCATCGTCAACCAAACTGCTACGGCTACGTTTAACAATTTTTGAACATTTTTTTGTCATAAATGGAAAGATCATATATAAGTTTTATAACAAAACTATTTTTTTCCTTATAGTTAAAAAGTTATATCAAATTAAAAATAAATTTTTAAACCTAGTGCCGATGACGCGCCGACAGTTGAAACGCGCGCAAAAAACTGAACGTATGTAACTTCACAATAGTAACAAAGGCCAATATCACTAATATCGGGTCGGCTCGGAACAATTCGGAGTCTCCGGCAAATATAACAATTTATCGATCTTAGTCATTGTTGTGAAAGTTTTGATAAGTAACCTATATCTTTGACAGCATTGGTTGCTCTATATAGAGCCTCATAGAGGCTCTATATAGAGGCATTATGCTCATAGAGACTCAAAGGTAACTTCATAATGAACTATTGAAATTAGATTATGGTTCCTTTTGTTTCTGCATTCGTTTTTATAACTTTTACTTATATTATTTAATTCATATAGAAAAACTGCCAAATTTATAAGAAAGAATATTCCTGCGTGTCCGCAAAAAAATCTACAAGTAGCAATACAGCCGAGGGTAGTAATAATGAGAAAGCCCTATAGGATGGTCAATTTTGTAGGCTACGAATGATAATATTTAAAAAAGCGAGAATAGACAAGAACAAAATTCGACTACCAATTTGGAACGTAATCGTATATGAAAATTCATATTTATGAAAGTTTTACAGGATAATCTAATTTGTAGATGGTCAAAGAGTACAAAAATTTGTTTGATCAGTTGGATGAACATCAATTGGTTAAATTAAGGACTGGCAAAGCAGTTTTCCATGGAATCAAAACAAACATCTGAAGGAGCATGCAAAAAAAATAGAAAATCAAACCTACTATCCAAACAAAAAATAAAAAACATGGTATATTTCTATTCTAAATAAAACAAAACAGTTAAAATATTTTCATATTCATTTCATAGGGTATGTTTAAACATAGGTTAAAAATTTATTATAGGCACTGAAGACTGATGGTAGGCGGACAGTGGTTCCAGGATATGTTGTGGTATATAGTGGTTTTATAGTGGGTAGACATTAATAGGAGAGTCTCACACTTCGACTATAAAAGTTTTCCAGTAAAAAAAAAATGGTTTAGGTGCCTTCTGTTATTTGGGAAATCTCTGGCTGGTCATGCATTAGAGTTAGTTAGCAGCCAGATTTATTTATATTTGCAAACATTATCAAATCAAGAGTCTAGTGTGATGGTTTGTAAAACTTGTAAGGCGAAAAATCGCCATCATTTTAAAAATACTGAAAACCTTAATTAAAGCAATAATGTAGTATGGGTGGATTTTTTTTGAAAATATTGTTAATAAAGTTTAGTGTGGTGGTTTGAAGAATCGGTGTGGTTTTAAAAATATTGCAAACTTCAATGAAAGCACTCAAACTATTATGTAATCAAACAAATATGTATATAATTTTGGGTAGTAACTATTTTTATTCTGAATTGATTACTAATGTAATTTACATATTATCATCTACTGTAAGATATTATCCATATTATTCTAGGGGAAGTTTTATTATGTATATTTAAAAGTGTATTTTTTATTGAAATAAAATTAGTGATTTAAACAATATGTAAGTTTTTGTTTTTCTAATTATGATTTATATTGTTTTTTATAAGCATTATATGCATATTTTAAGTTTTACCGTTTTTGCGGTTAAGTTGAACAAATATGTAGCCTATAGCCTATAGCCTTCTCACTGTAACTTTCTCGTGACACCCTACCAATAGTTCAATTATATTTAATAATTTAAGAGAAATATTTTGTTTCTTATTTACATTTACACGATTCATCAATATTATTTATGATAAAGTTTTTAAATAAAGTAAAAAAATCGATAATTATTTTTTATTCAAAAATCCAATTTAGCTGCCCAAAATTTCACGGTGGCAAATAATGGTACAGAGTCCCCGTAAAACATCTCAGCTTTAAATTACATAGGCGTATGGCCTTTCAAATGCAAGAATTTAATGACGGCTTGATATTCGATTTTTTCAATCTTTACAGAGACAATATTTGTTGATAATATGAAAAATGGATTGAATAAATCTAATCATATTATTATTAAGTTATTTAGTACGAATATTCTTCATACTATTTTATATCTTAATAAGGTCTGAGGAAATTTTTGGTAATAATATATATTTTACTTGAAATTACAATGGTGTCATCTTATACACCAAGTTTCATGAACTTTTATATGATTTGAACAATTATTATTTATTCTTATTTTAGTCTCATATTATTTTCGATATCCATAGTGGACATATATTTTGCCTGGAATAAAAGTTTTTTATTTCTCATAATACGTTTTTTTTAGCCAATATTTGATGTGAAAATATTTTTGTTTCATTTTTTATAGACTATATATATATATATATATATATATATATATATATATATATATATATATATATATATATATATATATATATATACATATATTAAAAACAAAGAAAATACACCTGCGCTCCACGTTGGTGCTTTGTCGTTCCCCCATCCGCCATCGAAAGCGCCAGCAAACGTCTCTCAGGAGCGGTTTCTGGCCTTAAGCCGTCGTCAGCTGGGCTCAAGCTGAATGCCTGAAGAGCGGATGAAGGAAACGACTAAAGCCATGACCATATAAATCGGCCATGTCGAATGGCGGCTGCAATCACATGCAACTTTTCCATCCCGTGGTAAATGACCGCGACAGACAAACTGTGCGGGACCGTTCGTGGCCCGTCTACATCGGGGAAGTACCAGGTCTGTTCAAAAATAGTGGAGAGAGATATTAAAAACAAAGAAAATACACACGCGCTCCACATTGGTTGGGGGAACAACAAAGCACCAACCTGGAGCGCGGGTGTATTTTCTTTGTTTTTAATATCTCTCTCCACGAGCCCACTTTCATCATTATTTTTTAACATAACATATATATATATATATATATATATATATATATATATATATATATATATATATATATATATATATATATATATATATATATATACTAATTAATTAGTTTTCCCCCTCTAATATATTGCTAATTACACATCATAATCATTCATCCATATTTTGGGGTTAGCAGTACAAAGACATGTAAAACAGAGTATAAACAAAAGAATGAGTTCTTACAAATGTGCCTCAGGCATCTAGCTCTCTGCGTTCTCACCACCTGAACAATGTTTGATTTTTTGTGCAGTTCTTCTATCTCTCAATTTGTTCTTTTTCTAAATTCGTTCTGAACTTTAATTCCTCCATAAATCCTCCTTAATATTTTACGTTCCCAGACATCCAGCTACTTTCTTCCTACTTCGTCATTGTTCATATCTCACACGCATAGGTAACCGTGGGCCTTAATATTTTTTGGTACACTCTTACTTTTGCTGCTCTTGTTATATTATTTACCCTTAAAATCCATGAAAATATCCCTGCGGCGTTACTTCCTTTCGCTACTCGTTTTTCTATGTCCTTCTCTTCCTCCCCTTTACATGTTAATGTTACTCTTAGATATTCAGTTTGTTCAACAACGCTCAGACAACATATACTTAGATGTAAATAAAAGTATTTACATTTATTTATTTGTTTAAAAATAAAGGATTATATTTCACTCTCAGAAGTTTAATCTAATTTCAACGTTTTGCTCCGACAAATAAAGGTTCCTTCTTCAGTATTAAAGTAATTCTACTGCGAGATATCTGTCGGCGGTTTTTATCAATACGTTAAAATGCGTGTAATAAAACGCGAAATTGGGGCAATTTTAAGATGTTATTTTTAAAAGAATCGTTAAAGCGATTGATGCCGCTCGTGATATTTGTAATGTAGAGGGAGAAGGTACCGTAGCAACCTGCACCGCCCATCTCTGGTTCAAACAGTTCCGGGAGCGAGACATGAGTCTTGAATATAGGGGAAGATTAGACCTCCCACGGTCTTTCGATGTCAATATTTTAAGGGTAGTTAATGTTGCAAATCCTAGAACAAGCACTACGAAACTTTCAGCGGAATTGGAAATATTCCATACTAATCTCTCTCACCACCTAATCCTGATTTATCACCTGATTTTCTCTAGTTCTCTAATATCAAAATTGAAATGGGTCGTCCTCGATTTTATTGCCTGACGAAATAAGGCCCCTGAGATCACTATTAAATATTTTGTGGCATATATTTACATATTTTCTTAACGTTTGAGAAAACTTTAATTTAGATTAAAATAACCATCAAAAAGATTAAAAAGCAAAAATATAGGATTTTACTTATTAAGCTTAACTTGGGCTCCGAAGTACGGTTTTCGAGTAATCCAATTATCACCCCATTATCAACCATTGATTTGGCCTAACGTCTAACTTAAGATTTCTCAGAAGTCAACTAGCCTTATCCAGCCTGGTTATAGACATGAATGGAAAAAAAATCACGGTTAACTCATAAAAAAAATTATAAATAACGCAGGTGCAAGAATATTAGAATTAATAAATAAAAAATATTTCATATCTTCATTGACAGTGTCATTCGGTACCCCATTGTATGTCTTGTTTGGCTTCTGTAAATTGGAATTGTGGCGCACGAAAAACTAATACGATAACATTAGAATTAAAAGTAATTATAAAGCTTATAAAAATAAACATTGTCATATGAAATATTAACCTGAAAACACTTGGCTTCAGATATTGAAACGGTTTCGTTGGTCCGTTGGTTGGGACTGTACTATTTCTCAATTTGTTTCCACTATCAACACCAATGTTTTTATTGTCAAGTTATTCATTACGCACAAGCTTTCCATAGGAGTAATATTAGCTAGCTCGTGCTCCTTGTGTATGAGCCAAAAAGCCTTGTGATTCCAAAATCGTAAACAAATCGATATTCGGGATATTCTATCCCTACCAATGGCCAACTGAGAGTACATAAGAAGCCTCACTTCCGCTCTGACGCCAATCACTGGTCAGCTAGAGACCCCCAAAAATATAAAAAGTGCCCATCTTAGGGTCGTAATCTTATTAGACACTAGTAGGAGCCTCCGGGCTAACTAAAAAACCTTGCTGAAGAAGTCGAAGCTCTGACGCCAGTTCAATTTTTGCTAGTGAAGAAGTAAAAGCAAAAAAATAATAAAAAAAAAGAAAATAATAAAACAAATAAGCATACAAAAAATAGAAAAGTGGTAAAACAAAAATAAAAGTAAAAGGTAGTTATTCAAAAGAGCAAATAAACTATTTCTTGAATTTTTAACAAACAGAGCGTAAAAAATGGCAAACCGTAAAGCAAGAACAACTGATTATGGTGTTTCTGATTTGAATTCATTGCTTTGAGCGCTGAAAGATATCAAAATCGGAAAGAAGGGTACCCAGACTCGCTGCTCGTGCCTACAAATTGCGCAAACCTAGTTTGTCGCCCTATATCGGAAAATTGGATAAAGAAGTTCCAAACATTTCAAATATGTCTTATAAAGTGTTGATGCCTATCGTTCCCCGTATTGCATCGTATTCGAAGTCCAAAGATGGTATGACATTTTTTTATTGATTTTAATTACACATTTTTAATATTCTTGCTTTTTGGTTCCATAAGTGTTCAATGACGAAAAAGAAGAAGCTTTAGTCGAATATCCTGTGCAATGCTGTCATATATATTACGGCTTAAGCGGAGCCGAATTGAAACAATCAGCCTACGAATTTTCGCTCTAATCGAATATCCAACATCATGGGATACTGAGGAAATGGCTGGAAAATATTGATACCTCGGCTTCGAGCTGCGGCACAATAGACTTTCTTTGCGCATGCCCGAACAATCAAGCCTCAACCGGATCAAGGCCTTCTGCAAGGAAAATGCTGACCCATTTTTTTTTTATCATTTAACTATGCTTTTCGATTAGTAACATTTTGATGAACAATCCATATGGAATGCGGACAAATCTCATTGTGCGACAGTTTCAACGAAAATCGGAAGTCATTCGCAAAGATACGAAAGAAGTCGGTCAAGCTCCTGCACAAGAACGTGGCACTATAGTAATTACGGCACTTGCCGTAAATGGCGTCTTTCTTTATTTTCGCGAGAAAGAATATACAAAGCTGTTTCATGTATAATGTCTCATCAGGAAGTGATGCCGCTTGTAATGAATCTGGCTAGATGCAGCAGAAATGATAATGCAAACGATGGCTAGATGCAACAATTCCGTTGAATCTAACAAGTGCCAGTGACCATTTCATATTAAGTGTGTAAATATGACTCGCAGCTACTATACCTGCAAAAATTGCTACTCTGACGACGACTAGCATGTATTTGATTTTCTTTGTTTTTTTTTTACTTTTTTTACTTTGTTTTTTCTTGTAATTTTACTTTATTATTTGACTTTTTGAACCCCGTTATGCATTTCTATAACTGGCCCAACCTACGGACAACAATTTTTTTCTGCCCAAAATTCACGTGTTCAAAAAATTGACAATAACTTTTTTATTTTTGAAGTTGTGAAATAATTTTCTTCGGTATATAGAACTCCGAGAAAAAATTATGTAGTCCAATGCTATCGCCTAAAGAACAAAACCTGTCCCAACCTACGGACGTTTGCCTTTTATATATATAATATGGATATATTTGTTTCTTGCAAAGTTTTGTATTCTATTTTTAGAATGACATTGTCGAGTGTGTTCGTCATAATTTTTTTGTGTGGTTCATTTTAACAGTAATTTTGCAATGCTTGTTCATCTCATTACTTTAACATTTTCTCTCTACTTTGCTTTTTGCGAATAATGCTATGTCGGCATATCTTAATATGGATAATATAATATAGATAATACGAGGGTTGTATGATAAGTACCTGGCCTTAACAAGAAAAAAAATTATGTTTTAAATAAAAATAATTTTATTTTTCAACGTAATCACCTTTCAGTTCGATACACTTATGGCAACGTTTTTCTATCTTTCGTATCCCCTCTAAAAATACGATCTTTGGCGCAGATTCGCCTCGGAAAACCCATCGTTTGGACCCAGTTCGATACACTTAGTGCAGCGTTTTTCTATCTTTTGTTTCCCCTCTAAAAATATGATCTTTGACACAGATTCGCCTCGGAAAACCCACTGTTTGGATTGTTCTTTGGTCTCTGGTGTGCTGTGAAGAATACATGTTTCATTAACAGTTATGAACCGACGCCAAAAAGCATTGCATTTGTATTTTAATGTCGCTAAACATTCTTTTCAAGTTGACACACATATGTGTTTACTGTAAATTGTAAGCAATCACGGCACCCATCTTGCGGAAAGCGATTTCATATCCAAATGAGTTATTAAAATATTCTGCACCCGTTCATTTGAGATGCCAACAGTCTCAGCAGTCTCAGCAGTCTCACGCACTTTCACTCTCCGATCGTTTATCACGATATCGTGGATTTGTTCCATCATTTCTTAAGTGGTAACCTCATTTGGACAATCTGGATGATCTTCATAAAAAATACTTATATGGTCACGTTTGAATTCAGCTGTCCAATATTGTATGGTTGATAACGAAGGTGAAAAGTGTCCATAAACTTCGTTGCGCCTCGTTTTAATATTATTTGTTTTCTTTTTCAAAAACAAATATTTTATCACTGCACGATATTCAATTTTTTCCTTTGTTGTAAAATCACAAAAGTTGTTCTTTTTAAATGACTTGCCATTCACAAGCAAAACCTCGGAGCGACTTGAAAGTTTGACAGTATTATTGTGAAACGTTACATTTTCGAAAAATATCACTTTTTAAATACTAGCAGCGCCATCTCTAACCTAGGCCAGGTACTTATCACACAGCCCTCATATCACGGAAAATCACTATATATATGTCATTACTATGCATGTCTATTTTACAAAAAGTAGCAAATTCCAATTTACATGAATCACTATACTATTCTACTCTAAAACTCTTTAATATTCGATTGCTCGAGAAGCTGTAAATCGCCTTTCTTAAATATATTTCTAGACGCTGTCTATAGAACTATGGATTAGTTTACACTGAAAACGTACGAGTTTTCCATTGAAATTCTCCTTTTTGATTATTCTTTGTGCTAGATAAGTTGCCATAAATACAATTATATCAAATAAAAGAGGTGAATGCATTGTTCAAATCTATAACTAGATTTCGAATTAAGGCCAAAATCATGATAGGCATCTAAAAGTTAGCAAGATACTGGACAAATATTACATGTAAACATTGGAGTAACTTTAAAATATCAAAATAAAGAATGAAGTAAACTTATTCAACAGCCAGCTTCGACTTCTATTATATTAAATGATAATTTAATTCATTCACTACGTATGTTTCAGTGAAATGACGATTAACCTTTAAAAGCAAAAAATACGTATAAAACAAGCAAATAAGTAAATATAATAAGTAATAATATAATACCGAAAATATAGTGGATATTTACGTCGAGTGATTTATTATTTATCCGAACATTAATACTAACATAGAATTAAGTTATATTAACGACACATTAACTTTTTTGCATGAAACAGAAAACCAAGTTAATAAATTCTCAAAACAGTCTCATTTTATTATTAATATTATTCAAACCACCGCCATATTAATTATGAAGCAGGAATAAGGTAGTCAACTGATATCATTATAGCCACTTAATTCTATACAGAAATCATCAAAGTATCAAAAACACCAAAAAAATAATACAAATACCTACTAGAACGTGGTTACAATATGTAATATCTGATTATTATTGAATACGTTGCTGCAATAAGTTAATGCAATAATGCAACAATGAGTTAAAATAAAACTATTCTGGTCAAACAGCATTAGAAAAATGAAGCAATGAAACATAAAAGAATTATCATCAAACTAGCCCCTCTTGCTATTAAACGCAAAGGAATATCCGAGAAGAATGGAGCATGAAAACATATTACGGAAATCATTTTCGAATAGTGAAAGAAATTACTGTTGAGCAGAAATGAATGTTAGATCACCATGATAATCATAATACCTTAATAATAACGGTGTTTTTTTATACTGGAGTCTCGTCAGTCACGTGAAAATGGTTAGCCACTAGTCTGACCAAAACAATAGGAATGAAATGACGTCAAAGATAATAATTCAAGGACTACAGTAAATAAAATATAAAAATAGCATTACTGCTAAACTACCTGCTATGTATAACCATTATCAGCATCAGCTCAACAACTATAGATGAATGTTAGACGGCAACATTGATTCCTATCTCCCTTTGAGGTTCTCACGTTTAGTTCCTTCAGCTTAGTTCCTCTCTAGCTGGTCCTTTAATCTATTACGTGGTCTTCCTCTATATCTGTTTCTTTCCGGTTGTTGGTAACACATGTGTTTTGTAGGCTCTTTCTCCCCTCTTCCCTTAATATGCCATATCCATCTAGACTTGTTAAGTTTTATTGTTTTTACAATATTAGGCTCATTTTATAAGTTATACCGTTCAAAATTGTAGCGCCTACGCCAAACTTTTAAATTTCTAAAACTCCCTTATATACATATCTCAGTATCTCCCTCTTCAAGCACCCCAAAAGAATTTCACAAAACTTTGTCATTATCACGGTGGCCTAATAAGTATTTTATAAATAATATATTTTGTTTTTGTGGCCACATCTATGGTAAATGTTTAATTAGTCCCTAATATACTTTGCTACGAATATTCTTCGTCTATTTTCTGAGTTTATATTATTGGTATTGTTTACGTAGGAATCAAGATATGATGGAATACGTAAAGAAATTCCTTTATTTGTTCTATTCTGTCTATTCTTATTACCAGATCTTCGAAAGGCCAATTGGGAATTTTGTTTGTGACTACCATGTATTTGCTTCTTTCTACATTAATCTGAAGCGCCATTTTTTCAGTAGTTTCTGTAAGAGCCTTATATACCCGTATGAGGTTTCGCTTTGATTTAAATATACCATCCAGATGATCAGCACACGCCAGTATCTGAATGCTGTTATTTATGATTATGTTTGTGTGTTGATGTTGGAGTCGCTTACTGCATTTTCAAGAGCAATATTGAATAAAAGGCATGGGAGACTATCATATTGGTGCAAGACAGAACGGGTTAGAAAGGGGCGTGAACCCTAGACAGAGTTTTTTAATCAGTCCAATCATGAAAGAAATAATACTATGTATTATTTCAAAGTGACAGAGACTATAACGAATCGAATTTTAATCAAAATATTCAGCATCAAAAGTTATAAGCGGTGGTTAATAGAAAGGTTGTATTATTTTGGATATTCGTCACTTATCAAACGCCAGTCGCCACTTGCTGCATCATCCGATTCCTCGTTAATATTTTCATTATTTTCCTTTAATTTCTTTAAACAGCTATCCCAGTACAAAACGATGTAAAAAACTTTACACTGCAGAATTTTTTCATAACAATTTAAAAACCATTTTTCATGCAATATTGATGTATAACATCAATATATGTTGAGAAGCGCAAATAATTTTATGTGACACATTGATATTTAATATATTAATTTCCAGTAACAATAGGTACAAAATTAATTACGGGATGACACATTGTCAGTGCAAAATATCGCAAAAATTAACCAAGTAATAAAAAATATCATAAAAGAGAAGCACAGTTCCGTCTACTTGATTGTACTAATTATCAATATACAATAATTTACTGTATTATTAAATACCGTTACATTTACATTTATATTTGGACTAAATAAATTATTGCCTTTGTAGATACCATTTGTGACTTGAAATTAATATCACTCCTATATCCATTTTATTCTGCTTTATCGGTTATCATCAGAGTCATTTCATGATAACCGCTAACCTCATACTTAAAAAGCATCTAGTAATTCCAGTATCGGCCGTATAACGTATAAATGATACGATAAAAATTCTTATTAATGGGCATCTATTCAGCTTTTTAAATGTAAAGGTTAAAAAATAATAGAGATCTCCAACATGCATTAGATGCAAATCAGATGCTTTTTAAATGATTTAATAGATTTTAACTTTGATCGAAAATGGAATTATCTTTCAACATGATCTCCTTTTAGCTCGATATACTTCGCCCAATGATTTTCCAACTTTTTTATGTTTTTCTAAAAGTATGACCTGTATGAACTCTGTAAAATAGAGCTCTGTGACGGCGATGGTCTCTTCATTTGATGTGAATTTCTTTCAAGTAACCATTTTTGTAAGTTTGGGAGGAAAAACAAAAAGTTGGAGGGGACTAAGTCCAACCACTGGCCAATTTGGCGCTACAACAATGGACAAATGGGCGGATGCACCCTCGTGGTGAAAGAGAACTATTTTTTTCGCCAAATGAAGGTGTTCTTTTATCAATTTTTCGTTAAATTTGACAAATCATCTGGCATAACATTACTCAGTGATCATCTTTCTATTTCCATGCCTCCTTCGGAGCATATTCACCGGGTAAAACCCAGTGTTTTGACTATTGTGGTGTATAGTGTATAATGTATTGGGTGTGTGTGTGTATATATATATATATATATATATATATATATATATATATATATATATATATATATATATATATATATATATATATATATATATACATATATATATATATATATATATATATATATATATATATATATATATATATATACATATATATATATATATATATATATATATATATATATATATATATATATATATATATATATATATATATATATAGAGCATTTTTGTTGGTTGGTTGAATATTGTTTGGATTATTTTTTTAAATGCGAGGCATTATTACGATGTCAATATTATGACTGAAATACAGAAATATTTAGAAATAAATCAATACAAATGAAGACAAAAATGTAAAACCATGCAGTAAAAATTACACTTATAATACTATTTAAACTATTTGATGGCAAAATATTTGACAAATCATCCGGCATAACATTACTCAGTGATCGTCTTTCTATTTCCATGCCTCCTTCGGAGCATATTCACCGGGTAAAACCCAGTGTTTTGACTATTGTGGTGTATAGTGTATAATGTATTGGGTGTGTATGTCTATATATATATATATATATATATATATATATATATATATATATATATATATATATATATATATATATATATATATGAGCATTTTTGTTGGTTGGTTGAATATTGTTTGGATTATTTTTTTAATTGCGAGGCATTATTACGATGTCAATAGTATGACTTAAATACAGAAATATTTAGAAATAAATCAATACAAATGAAGACAAAAAATGTAAAACCATACATTGGTTAAAATACACTTATAATACTATTTAAACTATTTGTTGGAAAAATATATAATAATCTACGGATTCGTGAATACTCTATTAATTTGTTCTTATATATCACATTCGCCAGAGATGCCCTGCATGACTCGGTAAATTCGAGCAAAACCAGTTGTGAAACTTATGTTCTTGATGAGTAGTTACCGCGTACTTCTTGATAATATAATTCATTATCGTTGGGAAAAAACGTTGTTAACCTGTGTAATTATTTTATGTATAGGCTGATATAACTAAGTACTAACTTTTATTTGCTAGTAAAAAATCACGTAAGATTACGAGAAGTGCGGCTAAAAATCAAGATTTTTCTGCTCAAGATGTTTTTCTACCTCGGTGCAAACCCTTTCTTTGTCTTCTTTCTGTCCTTATTTTATACATTTTTCATCAATGTATTTTTTAAATATTTATACATTGCATGGAAAATAATTTACATTTTTCTTTAACTTTCAAATGAATATAACAAAAATAATCATAACGTATTTCAACAAAGTATGAAAAAGGCTGTAAATGAAAAGTGAGATGAAATTGATTTTATACGAGGTATGTATATTTACACACCTTACTTTATTAAGTAATGAGATTGGTAGCGTAGCGTTTGATCTGGCAACACAGTTGATTTTCTCTGTGGAGGGGATGGAAACTAGTATCTGATGCTTCTTCAGTACGAGTTTGAACTCCCTAGAGTCACTTGATAATCCGTAGGATTTTTTTCGTAAACTTTTTTAAAAAATTTACGCGAAAATGGTTCCGAAAAACCTTTCTGAGGGTCAAAAGGACAACAGGAGAGAAATATATTTTGACTTTTCGGGGCAGATTGAAAATGATCGTCATTTTCTGGAACGTGTCAGTACTGGTAACGAGTCTTGGATGTTTAAATATGACCTTGAAAGGAAGCTCCAGAGACAGGAATGGAACACTCCAACCTCACCATGGTAAAAAAAAGTCATAATGAGCAGATCGAAAAACAAAAACATGCTGAAATTGCTGTCAGTTAATTTCACCAAGTGCTATTGACTGCAACTGCTACGGACGACCAAGTGATTCTAGGAAGTTCAAACTCACACTGAAGTTACTGTTCACTGAAGTTATCAGATGCTGGTCTACCGCTCATCCAAAGAGGAAAAGCAACAGTATCCCCAGTTTCAGTACTTTATTTACACACCCTGTAGGTAATGTTTTTTTGAAATCTTTATTGATGTAAAACTGTAGTGTTCATAAATATTGAAACTGAAAAAATGTCTTTCTCGTATAGCTAAAATTTGCGAAAAATATGTAGTACAACTGATTATATATATATATATATATATATATATATATATATATATATATATATATATATATATATATATATATATATATAGATATATATATATATATATATATATATATATATATATATATATATATATATATATATATATATATATATATATGCAATGTCAGATTTCTTTGGCCTACGTCCAACGAGACAACAGTAGTTGAGTGTCATCATACACCCAACTGCTGGGTTCCACAATCTCATGTGGAATACACAACAACCTGTGTCTCCGCCTGAATGAAACAAGCCCCACCCATCCCTTCTCCCAGTCATCAACCAACAAAAATGCTCATTAAGGCGGAGACGCAGGTTGTTGTGTGTTCCACATGAGTGGAACCCAACGGTTGGGTGTATTATGACACTCAACTATTGTTGTCTCATTGGAAGCAGTCCAAAGAAATCTGACATTGCATATATACGCCATCCGATGGGAAGTCGCCGAAAACATTGGCTATTGTCTGAGGATAGGATCTCCCTATTCTTGATGGGAGAGCATGTGTAGGTTAGACCCTGAAGAGTCTAAACATCAAGAGACGAAACATATGCCCTTCAGTTGAAGGGATGGGTGGGGCTCGTCTCCAGTCATCAACCAACAAAAATGATCGTATATATATATATATATATATATATATATATATATATATATATATATATATATATATATATATATATATATATATCTGTGTCTGTGTGTATGTGTGTGTTTATAAAATCATTTTCAAATAATTATTTAAAGAGCGATACTATATACTTTCTGTAAATTGCTTTCCGCAAGATCAGATTTTTCATACGGATGAAACTCCTTTACATTGGAATTACATGACCAAAAACACATTTATTGCCAAGAATGAAAATATGCTCCATGTTTTAAACCAGCAAAAGATAGAGTAACACTACTACTGCAGAACTAGAAAATGCAGAAGATTCTGATATCAAAGCTATTATACTTTATAGATCACCGAATTTCTATGCTTATGCAATCTTGTAACGCTCAAATATAAGAGCCTAGGTAACTGCAGCTTTATATAGCTGGCGATTCCTGAAAGGGTTTGCACCGAGGTAGAAAAACATCTTGAGCAGAAAAATCTTGATTTTTAGCCTCACTTCTCGTAATCTTACGTGATTTTTTACTAGCAAATAAAAGTTAGTACTTAGATATATCAGCCTATGCATAAAATAATTACACAGGGCAACAAGGTTTTTTCCCAACGATAATGAATTGTATTATCAAGAAATACGCGGTAACTACTCATCAAGAACATACGTTTCACAACTGGTTTTGCTTGAATTTACCGAGTCATGCAGTCATGCAGGGCATCTCTGGTGAATGTGATATATAAGAATAAATTAATAGAGCATTCACGAATCCGTAATTATTATATATTTTGCCAACAAATAGTTTAAATAGTATTATAAGTTTACGTTAAATAGTATTATAAGTTATAAGTTAAGAAAAAGTTTACGAAATCTCTCAACTGCAAAGGTGAAGCTTTTCAAGATTATAAAGAAAAGTTCCCAAAAATTACAGAAACAAAGTTACAAGAAGGGATTTTTATAGGTCATCAAATACGAGATTTGGTTAAATACGATACCTTTAAGACTAAATTAAATAAAATAGAAAAAATAGAAAATAAGGCTTGGTAATTCATAGTTGAAGTTTTTACCAATTTTCTAGAAAATGTGAGACCTGAAAACTATAAAACACTCATAAAAAATATGATTCAAGCCTTGCACACATACTGTCGGCTCTAAAAGATGCCTAAAAATTCACATTTTAAACTCACATTTAGATTATTTACCTTAAAATATAGGAGACGTTAACGATGACCATGGTGAGCGCTTCACAGGGATATACTGGGTATGAAACGACGCTATTAAGAAAGGTGGAGTCCTACTATGCTACCAAATTATTGTTGAACATTAAGAAGAGAAACTGTATATATTAATTATAAAAGAAGAAGCACCCCAACTGTAAATTAAAAAAAAAAAAAAATTATTATTCTAAATAGATCCTTAACTGGGTTATAAAACCTTGTTATTGATATCCACAAAAAACCTGAACTAACCAGAACATGAAATTAGTACCACTTTGAATGTTTTTAATGCTTTCCCAAAATTAGTTTCAGTTATTTTATGGGCTTACAAAAGTTAGTAATTTGTTGACCAGTGTTATTCATACTTTTAAAACTGATATATTAAACACATTTTTCAATTCAGTTTAAAAAATATCGAAAGCCATAGAAGACATGTATCAATCACTGGAAAAATTTGACATTGGTATTGTATTATTTTTATTACCCACTGGATGAATTGTCAGAAGCTGGTTGAGGAAAACTGTGGCCAGTTAATATATCATTATCGTATGCCATGTTTTAGAAAACACAGCATCAAAACTTCAAAATATATCAGAAATTACCACATATAATCCAAAAAAAGGATTTAAAAATTTACCGACCATATATAGATGTAGATATAGATGTAACATTAAATTATTGTCTTCTATTTTTTTATTAACACTTTTTGCCTTTTTAAAAACGTATTGCTTCATTAACTTCTGGAACGCAACTCTGGTGTATTGCAAGCGTGGATTTGATTTTTCTCTGAAAATTTTTAATAAATCGGCAATATTTTGTTTTATTTTAGTTCTTCATATTATTTTGTAGTTTATTATAAAAGAGTTGAATATGTGTGTATATATATATATATATATATATATATATATATATATATATATATATATATATATATATATATATATATATGAACACTTTTGTTGGTTGCTTGACCGGAAGGGGCCCCACCTATCCCTTCAGCTGGATGACATATGTTTCGTCTCTCGAGGTTCAGACTCTTCAGGGCGCCGACATATACCATACCATCAAGAATAGGGAGACCCTATCCACAGCCAACAACCCATGTTTTCGACGACCTCCCATCGGATGGCGCATATATGTAGTGTTGTGCAGTAGCTGAGTGTCATCACACACCCAACCGTTGGGTTCCACAATCTCATGTGGACGCAGGTTGTTGTGTGTTCCACATGAGATTGTGGAACCCAACGGTTGGGTGTGTGATGACACTCAGCTACTGCTGTCTGATTGGACGTAGTCCAAGAAAATCTAACACTACATATATATATATATATATATATATATATATATATATATATATATATATATATATATATATATATATATATATATATTATATTATTTTTTGCTTAAACTTACCCTGACACTGGTAACCTTGCTTGCCAAAACCCCTGTAACAAAAAAAAAATTATATGATATTAAAAAACAAGCCGGGTTTAAATTATCTTAACTTCTCTTAATAAATAAATTGTTTCAATTTAACTTTTAATGTAATATCTTTTGTAATCCTACGCACACACGCATTAATAACTTAATGTAATATTGCATGAATACTTTTCTGTTTCAAGTTCAAGGTTAGTTTCAAATCAGGAAATTAAATATCTTGCTGATTTCGTGACGATTTCACAATAACGCATTAAAAGAATATTTCCCTTTATTATTCTCGAAAACCAAAAATAGCACAAATCAAAAATTATGAGAGTGAATCAAATATTAACCGGAATTGTTTTATACATTTTTATTAGTTATAAAATAATACAACTATATTGATCATTTTTCGACATAGTCTCCTCCAACCTCTACACATTTTTCTCGGAGGTTTAGAAGCTTGTAAATTCCTTGCTAGTAGAAACTTTGAATTTAGGTCATCAGCCAGTTATCGAATCGTACCTAAGTGCAGGTTTCAAGGGCGCAAACAAAAAACAATCATAGGGTGATATTTCTGGGTTGTATAGAGGGAGTTCAAGGGTTTCCCAATGCATATTCTCCAGTTTTTCCTTCGTCAAGACCGCTGTGAGTGGTCTGACGTTGTCATGGAAAAGAAGGACGTCTCTGACGGAAACACTGTGTCTTTCGCAACAGTAAGCGGATATTGTTGCAACCAATAGCGAACAGTTGTAGGCAGCATTAACCGTATGTCCATCATGTAGAAAATCATTCAATCAGAAGCATTCGTACAGTGAGGACGTATTTCCTGCGCTCCCATTGGTTAATGTGTTCTGATACTATCCAAGTGCAGCTACACGTGGCATCTAATAAAGAATATTCTGGAATTAGGTTGTTTCTTTAGAAACGGCCTATTTTCCCAAAGTTTTTAGTGCGGATTATATCGCTTTAGTGCGATACGAGTGAAGTGGAGAGTGTTGGGATTATTTTCGACAGGTTTTCCTCGACGATCCTGGCCGGTAAGTGATAGGATAGTCTTTGGGCATAAATCAAGCAAAAATAATATCTTAAGGCATTTAAATTTTCATTACAGCGCCTTATGCGCTGCTTTTGTGTATTTATATTGCATTTTATATTTTACTGTGTTCATTGTTTGGCATAAATGGCATTCGTGTTACCGGGTCCGTCCAACGGACCCGATGACGTCATCATGGCCCTTCAGGCTGAATTAGCGCAGGCCCGTAGCGACAATCACGGGTTAAATGAGACTATTTTCGAGCTAAAGGAGCTCGTTAAGCAACTCAGAGACCAGGTGGCTTCGCTTAACGCGAAAGTCGACAAAATGGAAAGGACAGAGACCGCCCGCACCAACGGGACGGAAAATTCTCCCCAAAAAGAGACCGCCACCACCAAAGGGTCGGCAAAAATATTAAAAAAGGATACTGGCCGCACCAACGGGCCGGCGCCTAAACAAGACAAAGAGGCGGCCTGCGACAAACAACAGGAGGTAAAGACAACTACCGCTGGCGATGGGAAATTGAGCGAAGCCGATTTCCCGCCATTGAAATCGCCAAAAAGCGTCAAACCAATGAATAAAATTCCTGGTGTGACCAGAATGGAACAGGAAGGAAGTGGAGCTGAAGTTGTTTCCACCGGCGGAGACTCTTCTGACTCTGATTATGAGGTCAGCACCGGCAGGAAAAGGCGCTGCACCAAGCGAAATAGGCCATCCTCCGAGGAAGAGAGGCAGCCAGAACAAGCAATGAAGAAAAGACCCGTCGGAGAGGCGGGCCCTAGCGCAAAACCAACCCCGGTAGCCAAAGAGGCCACCACCAAGAAAATACCGGCAGCGAAGACTGAAAAAGTCCCGCCGGTGATACTACGCAGCAAAGCGCAGTACATGAAGGTAATGACCTTCATCTTAAAAGAGAAAATCGGCACTGACAAGGCGCTGAATCGCCCTGAAGGGGTCAAAATTCAGCCTAGATCGTCAACCGATTATAGGAAATTGACGGCGTTCTTGGATGGGGAAAAAATTCCCTATCACACGTTCTGCTCAAAAGACGAGAAGCAGCTCCATGTCTTGCTCCGCAACATCGTGGAAACGGTCACGGAGGACGAGGTCAGAGAAGAGCTCGTCGAACTAGGGTTCACTCCATCCAAAGTCCAGAGGTGGAGAAATAACAAGGGACCACTAGCCATGGTACACGTCATCCTCCCCAAGACACAAAAGGGGATATATAATCTAAAGTATCTGGTGCACCAGAAAATTAAAGTCGAGAGTGTAAAATCTAACGGTGAGACCTCGCAGTGTTTCAACTGCCAGGTCTATGGGCACACGGCCAAGAAGTGCCACGCCCCACCAAAATGCATGAGGTGCTCGATGAATCACGCCTCAAAAGACTGCAAAAAGCCGAGGAACACTCCGGCTAAATGCGTTAACTGCGGTGGTCCCCACCCAGCAAACGCGAAAACTTGCCCCAGGAAACCTCCGAACAGGTTGGAGGGCAAGAAAACACAGGAAGCCGCTCCGGTAAAAACTCCGCCGAAGATTCCACCCCCTACATTCGTCTGGGGGACTCAAACAAACAGGAAAACCCCGGTCGAGGCGACGGTCGCCCCGACACAGGCCACTCTCCCAAAAATCCAGTTGCCGGACTTCTCCGCAATGATGGAGAACATGATGCGTCAGATGGCTGCCATGGTACAGCAGCAACTGAACGCAGCTTTAGCCATGTATCAAACCGCCAATGAACAATAAAGATTCATTGCGCGTTGTGACTTGGAATTCCAACTCCCTGAGCGGGAAAAAGTTGGAATTAACGGCGTTTCTAGAAGACCACGGCATCGACGTAGCCCTGATTCAGGAAACTTTCCTCAAGCCGAGCCAACGGTTCGGCGTGAGGAACTTTTGCTGCTATAGGGAGGATCGCCTCGGCGGAGCGAAGGGTGGTCTGATGATTCTCGTCAGGAGAGGAATCAGACACAACCTTTTGCCCCCGACGGGCCTTACTTCCTCAGAGGTGATGTCGGTCCAAGTGGCTCTAGAAGGTAGTCCAGTAAACCTATCTTCATGGTACCAGAGAACCTGCAACAACTTCGACTCAGGTGAAGTGAGCAGGTTCCTGACTAACAACACTCCATTCATCATTGGAGGGGACTATAACGCTCATAACCAAGTGTGGGGTTCGAGATGGATAAACAAGAGGGGCGCTGACCTGTTATCTATGGCGGATAGATACGGGCTGAACCTGCTTGTCCCGGACGAACCATCCCGTCTCGACAGCTTCTTAGATTTCTTCATCGTGAGAAATCTAACGAATCATTGCACCGTCCAGGTTGTTCACGAGCTTACGTCGGATCATTACCCGGTCATTCTAACCATAGGTACCAAGGTGGACACCTTCCCACCGCGAAAGGTATCTAACATCAGTTGGAGCAAATTCCAAGAGCATTTGCAAAACAGCGGGCCCAATCCGCGCATTGATAACGTTCAGCAGCTAGAGGATGCGGTCGAGAAACTAACTAAAGATATATTAGAAGCCACGAAAGTGGCGACTAGCTTCAAGACGGACCCTTCTCGGACCACCTTAGACATTCCGTCCGAGGTAAAAGAGAAGATCCGTCTGAAAAACCGACTATACAGACGCTATCGACTGACTGGCGACCCTGAGCTCGGGCGACGTGCAAACGAAGCCAAAAGGGAGTCCCTACGGGCTCTCGAAGAGTTCAGGATCGACAGATGGGACGATTTTCTAGCGTCAATCGACAGGGCCGATCGATCGATTTGGAAAACGGCCAATCTCTTGGTGGGAAAGGCGAGAGCGCCGATTCCTCCCCTGAGGACGGGTGATACTCACGCCGTCACGGGGGCGGAAAAAGCGGAGCTCTTCGCCGTGACCTACCAAAAGCAGATGACCTCTCTTCGGCCTTCAGCCGAAAAGAGGACTAAAGTTGAACAGTTCAGGAAAGAAATTCTATCTTACCAAGGAACTCCTAATCCCGGCTACCTGATCAGCCAAATAGTCTCGCCGAAGATAATACACGATATTATCCGAGGCTTGAAATCTAGAAAAGTTCCTGGTCGCGACCGTATCTCTCCGATGCAGCTGAAACGGCTACCAAACAAGCAGATAGCTCAGTTGGCAAATATTGTCAACGCTTCTTTCAGACTTCAGCACTTTCCAGCTATATGGAAACAGGCCCAAATCATAGTAATCCTGAAAAAAGGAAAAAGCCCAAGAGAGCCAAGTAGCTATAGACCCATTAGCTTGCTTAGCGCACTCGGCAAGGTCGTCGAGAGGGCGATTTTACGCGCTCTCAACTTCGTTCTTGCCGACAAGAACATACTGCCGGACGAACAGCTCGGTTTCCGAAGGGGGCATGCGGCCGTCCACCAGGCGGCACGGCTCGCGACGGAAATCAGGCAGGGTTTCGGTGGTAGGCGCCACACGGGAGCAGTCTTCTTAGACCTCTCGCAAGCCTTCGACAGAGTCTGGCATCTCGGACTCATAGTCAAGATGCTCAGGCTGGGTATACCAACAGACCTAGTCAAGCTATTGGCATCGTTCCTGACTGGACGCACCTTCCAAGTGCTCGTCGATGGTACTTTGTCTTCAGTCCAGCGAATCGAAGCGGGAGTACCGCAAGGATCCCCTCTTGCCCCAGTAATCTTCAACGTCTACATGGCGGACTTTCCTAAAATTCCGCATGTAAAGACTGCATTCTATGCTGACGATACCGCTTTTTATACGTCAGCCACCGGAACCTGGCTGATCACAACCAGGCTCCAAAAGCAGACGTTAAAAGCCCTAAAATGGCTAGCCTATTGGAGGCTAGCAATAAATCGCAGCAAAACCCAGGCTGTCCTCTTCACAAGAAGACAGCCGATAATCAGACAGAATATCCGCATCTACGGAGTCCCCATCAAATGGGCCAGATCGGCACACTACCTGGGCCTTGAGTTCGACAAGGCCCTCACGTGGGTGCCGCACCTAAAGAAGGTAACCGGGAAAGCAAGAGCCATGGCTCGTCTGCTTTACCCCCTAATGAACGGCAAAAGTAAGCTATCGCTGAACATCCGAATAACCTTGTATAAAATCATGGTCCGATCCGTCCTCACCTACGGATCTCAGGCCTGGTTTCCGTACCTCCCCCCAACGTCGATTGCAATTCTGCAATCGTTCCAGTCACGTGTTCTTCGCACGTTAGTAGGTGCCCCATGGTTTGTAAGGAATGCGCAAATCCATCGGGAAACTGACATACCAGTGATTCAGACATTCCTGTCCAGACTTCTGGACAAATTCCTAGCGACGGCGTCCCTTTCGGACAATCCGCTAATCAGAGCCACGGCAGCTTCATTGCCGGCCGTTGCCCCAGTATGACCATCCTCTTCGGTCATCACCTCCATGCCTAAAGGACGGCAGCTAAAACCCTTCGAACAAGCGACATTGTCGTGACGTTCGAAAAATCAGTGAATACAAGTCAGGGCCTTCGGGTCAACTTAACCTCCAGGACAAGAAGAAGAAGATGTAGAAAATCAATCAGCAAAACTCCCTTCGAGTCAGAAAAAACGGTCGCGAGAACCTTACCGGCTGAGAGACGGGTTTTGGTCCTTACAGAGCAGATATTGTCTTTCCTTTGCCATTTTTGATTTTAGAGTATAATAATACACCCACGTTTTATCACATGTCTCGATACGCTTCAAAAAAGTCTCTCCTTCTCGCCAAAATCGATTCAGAAGTTTCTAACTGATTTGCAATCGGATGATTTTTTGATCTTCGGTCAACAACGTTAGAACCCATCAGTCACAGGTTTTATTGAAGCCAAGATGATTTCTGATGATTGCCGGTCACCTTCGTTAAGGTCGCGAACTGCACCAATGTTGTTAACAGTGACCTGGGACCTCTATTATGATTTACATTTACCACACTTTCTCGTCCACTCTTAAACTTCGTGGCCTAACCAAACACTTGGATCTTAGGCAGGGTATCATCCCCATACTGAATCTTCAATCGAGTTAATATTTTGGATAGTTTAACGCTTTCCTTGGTTAAGAACTACATTATAACCCATTGCGCAGGCGGTGGTACCTGTTGCCCTCTCATAGCTGTACTGACAAAAGAACTGAGTGAAACAGCTCACCGAATGTTTCCCCACTATACATACACACAATACATTGCACTGCAATGACTTACACTGACAGCCCGCTCGAGATTGGCTGAGGAAATTAATTGTAAAATTTCGGTTTATATTTGATTCCCGCTCGTATATATTTTAATATTTTGAAGATATTAAAATTTAAGGAAAGATGTATATCCTTGCAATTAAAACAGCACGTGAAAAATTAGTTCAAAGGAATAAAGAATTATCTATAAGATAAACTGATTTTGAAAAATTATATGATAGTATCCCATTATGACCTATGTGAAAAGCTCTTTGAACACCGAAAATTTATCAGTCAATTCAAAAAATACGATCATCACAGATCCACCCTCAATACTGCAAAGAGAAACTGAGTTAGGAATATTGTCGTTCTGGCTTTAACTACATGATTAGAAAACTCAAAAAAGAGTCTCAAATTCCAGAACTGACATTAAATTTGATTAGATCAGAATATATAGTAGTAGGCAACAGATCTTTAAAAGGTCCTAAAATGGAAAACAGATTAAGAGGTGTTGCAAAACGTGCAAATATCTGGGCATTGCATTAAATAAACAAGACATTAACACTGATTAAATTAATGAAAAGATAAATAATGGTAAGCAATCATAGCGCTAAATTGGATTCTACGAGACGAAACAATGAAGAGAGAGATAAAGAATAATATGCCTGAGATTTGTTCGAAGTATACTGACATATGGAGTGGAATCATGGGCTAAGACCAAAAAAAATGATGATGATTTAATTTGAGACTAACCATGTTAGCATCATCAGGAGATGATTTAATCTCAAATTAACCATGTTAGCGAAACAAGCGTCGGACAGTTCAAAAAAAGTGATTTGGTGTTTAGAGGTGTACCTCTTCAAGTGTAGCTCAGGTAATGCAGTTTTAGCCATGGCACTGTGGACGAGTAGTTTTTTAGAAAGAGTAATTCTGTAATTGCCATGCAACGTTTTTTCGGTCGACAGTTCGACGTTAAACGCCGAGGACCAATTCCAGATCGAAATATGATACTCCAACGCGTTGAAGCATTTCGAACTACCGGATCTGTCATGAAGAGGAAACCACTTTCACCATGTCGTTCGGATAACAGGCAATGTTGAAACAATGGAGAGAAACAAGGGTGGTTCATGCTAGTCTTCAGCGTTCCACAAGGCGCCAAACTTCAGCTCTGGGTATGTCCCGTCGATCGCAACAACGCATTCTGCATGACGACTTGAAATTTCATCCCTACAAAATAATGATTGTACAACAGCTGACCGAAAAGAATTTTGTACAGCGCGTAGAGTTTTGTGCGAGAATGCGCTCCCTTTTTGCTGATGACCCTAATGCAGTGATAATGAGTGTCGAAACAGAACTGTGGGTACTACGCGGCAGAGATCCACAAGAGCTGCGTCTCCATAGTGAAAAAGTGACATTGTGGTGCGGAATTGCCAAATTAGAGATCGTTGGTCCTTACTTTTTTGAAGAGGAGGACAAAACAGTAACAGTGGCTTCGGCACGTTATGTTGCAAAATTTTCTGTTACAATAACTTCAACGGCAACAAGTAAACATGGGATTACTATGGTTCCAATAAGACAGCTCACACGGCGGGAGCATCAATGGAATGTGTTCGACAAATGTTTCCTCAACATATGATCTCCCGTTTCTTCGGAGTTCGGCATGCTTGCCTTGTCTAATCTGCATGCGACCTTTTTTTGTGGGGTTACTTTAAGTCTAGAGTGTACGCTAACAAACCACGTACAAGACGGAACTGAAAGTTTCTATTCGATCAAAAAATCGCAAGGCAACCAAACGAAATGATTTTGAGAGTGATGTCCAACTTTTAAAAGAGATTACATATATATAATCGCGAAGAAGGGCGTCACTTGACCGACATTATTTTCCACCATTAATTTCATTTAGCTGTAATGATCTTGTAAAATGAACACTGCTATGCTTAGATGAAAAGCATGCATTTCCTCTGCGCCGCCTGTAGTTATAGTGGTTTGTGTATGGCATAGTTGTAGAAAATATGGGTTTAAAAGAAAGAAAAAATAATATAGTAAGAAAAAGTATGAAGATACAAAGGATACAAATAAATACAAACGAACACAAAAAAAAATATGATTAAGGTAAACCAAAACAATGGATAAAACAAGATAGAGAAGTAGATACTGGAATGAATATCATGGAGGAAGGAAACAGGAACGACCTAGGAGTTGGAGAGATGATGTGTTGTTTTATATATTTTTTTTAATTTTAATTAATTAATCTATTTATAATATTTTTATCTTATCTATTGACCTAAATCATTATAATTGAACTAACTGCTAAACATTTAACTAATTATTGATACAAAATAGGCTACATAAATAAGAATTTATATCATCGCTGATGTTTCCAAATAATACCTAGTCACATTTCGCCTTCGTATTCACAAAGGCGTACAATTTGATACACTAATAATTTAGTAAATATAAGAAATACAATTCCTTTGTTATTTCATTATTTTCTGCTGATCTTTTAAATTCATTCCCTGTGTTTAATTACTTCAGGGGTTAAAAAGTAACAGCGAACGTTTAATTAATAAGTCAGTCGTTTTTTAAGGTTTTGTATACTAATTGTATACTTCTACAGAGTGTATGGGAAAGTACTTTTGTAAATTTATCGAACACATCTTCACATTATTTTAAAAAAAGTTCCTTACAATAAGAGGCAAAAATTTAAAAAAAAAATGTTAAATTATTAAATCACCAACTGAAAAGCTATTATAAGAATAAATAATTTTTTAACAAATATATGTAAAACCATATTTGCCAAATATTAATTGCTTATTACTTAACGAATAAACTAATAAACATTGTATTTTTTTTTAATTATGATTCTTAATCCAAACCAAACCAACGGCAAATAATTAATTTATATCAGTGCGTATATTTAAGTTCCATTTAAAACCAAAAATGTATTCAGAACATGAATATCACAATGTGCTTCTGATTTACGGAGAAAGCTTCCAAAATTCCGAAGGGGTATTAGGCCCTAGGCTCCTTCCAGCTCGGTAAATATTTGCCCAAATTTCTAAAAGACTTTTAAATATGGGTAGCGCAGTTCCAATATTTCAAGAACGAGGGGGGCAACCTGAAATCTGTTTTTGAATCTGAAGTCGAAGAACTAATTTTCCCTATTGTTGAAGAGGATTCTACTAGAAGTATTGAGTGACAAGCTGGAGTTTCCCATTGGATTGTACGTAGCACGCCAAAAGAGCAATTACTCTACTGTTAATATATACAATGGTACAAGCACTATTACCTGTTGATTTTTGTTTCCCTCAGGCAAAAATATTCTGAATCGTTTATTGGCCAAAACTAAAGGAATCCACATTTTTTCTTCAATATTTTATCAACCGATAAAGCTTCTTTCATGAGGAATAGGATTTTGAATTTTCATAATTTCCACACTATAGTCTAGAATGGGTCATTAGTTTACAGGGCCATTTGTTTTACCCCAAAGATTAGATGGAAAGAAATATTTAAATTTAAAAGTTAAATGAGTTGCCTAATTAAAAAAAAGTGCCCCTTGTTTTTAACGGAAATTTTGTATAAATGTTTTAAGGAAACTTTAACTAACTTTAACTTTAACTTTAACTTAAACTTTTTAAAGAATCATTAACAAAATTATTTCCTTTACACCCTGTATAACCCCATTTTCAATACTTGTACTCAATAAAATAACTTACACATGCCGAGAGATTTAGCTATGTCAAACACTTTCAATCCTCTGTCCTCTAATGATATAAACAACACTTAATACGAGGGTCGTTCAATAAGTCCTTAGAAAACCCAAGCTCGTAGCATCGGAAATGGTATGTTTTTAGTAAACATTATTATTCAACACATAGCTGTTAAAGTCTCAATTATATTCATCACACGGTTGCATTTTTATTGTCGATTGAAGCAAGAAACTTTTATTTTTTTAGAAAAACGGAAAAAAGTGAGTTTCGAGTGGTGATTGAACAGTTATATTTAAAAGGCTTAACACCGAAAAAAATCAAAGCTTAGTTGGTTGAAGTTCATGATATGTCTGCTCCTGTGTTTGCAAATGTTTATAATTGGATAAATGAGTTTAAACGTGGCTGTACATCCACAAAAGATGAACATCGTTCGGGACGTCTAGTGAAAGTGACTACTCCTGAAATGATTGACAAAATCAACGACATGGTTTTATTAAGTGATCGGCGACTCAAAGTGCGCGAAATAGTTGAGGCCACAGGCTTATCGCAAGGTACAGTGGGTGCGAAACAAATTTCGGCAGCCGCGTTTGCTCCGGGTAGAGAATAAACGTAATCGTGTGGTTTTCTAAGGCTGTTTGGACGCTTTTTCGTCACAATCCGGATGAGTTTCTGCATCGATACATAATTGTGGACGAAACATGGATACACTAATACGCTTCAGAGACAAAGGAATAATCAAAACAGTGGGTTTTTGAAGGCGAACGGGCTCCGAAGAAGGCGAAGATGGTGAAATCGGCCGCCAAGGTTATGACCACAGTTTTTGGGATGCACGCGGAATCATCTACACCGAGTACTTGGAAAAAGGAAAAAAAAATAACTGGAGAGAAGTATGCGTCGTTACTGCACCGGTTGCGCAAAGAAATCAAGAAAACTCGTCGTCATTTGAAAAAGAAAAAATATCCTATTCCATCAAGACAATGCACGGATGCACACCTGTACAGTTACAATGGTAAAAAATCATGGAATTTAATTTCGAATTATTATAACATCCATCATATTCACCGGATTTAGCCCACAGTGACTTTTTTATTACCGAACTTAAAAAAATTGTTCAGCGGACAACGATTCACATCAAACGAGGAGATCATCGCCCAAATAAATATCTATTTGGAAGACCTTCCGAAATCTTACTTTTTATATGACTTAAATAAGTTGGAATAACGCTTGGAAAAGTATATATATATATATATATATATATATATATATATATATATATATATATATATATATATATATATATATATATATATATATATATATATATATATTCAACCTGCCTATATATCATGAATTTCAAATGTCATAGTTTTAAGATTGAATTTCATTGGTTGGAGAGAAACTAACTAAGCATTTGCTCAAATGATCGTGTACCTTGTCAATTATCCTGTTAGCTAAAACTGTCAGGTTAATTTAAGGTAAAATTTACCATTTATTGACCATGTTTCCTTCGTTCAATGATAAAATACTAAACCTTGACCAATATTTTCATTCTCAATATTTTGATTGAATATGTTGATTCTCAATACTCAGTATTCTGAAAAAAAAAGAAAATGGTGTAGACATGTAACACATCACTAACAAAGATAAGAATCCACAGTAGTTTTTACGTTTTGATCAATGTTTTCTTACGTCCATGAAGAACTTAAAATGAGTACGTAGCTTAATTGCGGTTAATAGAACTGATTAAAATAACACTTAAAAATACACACCCAAATTCATCCCCAAACATCCACACAAACATAAACACACAAATAGACAAGCGCACATACAAACATACAAACACACAAACACACACACAAACATACACACAAATACACACATAAACATACACACAAACACACACACCAACAGCCACACAAACACCCGCACAAACACCCACACAAACACCCACACAAACACCCACACAAACACCCACACAAACACCCACACAAACACCCACACAAACACCCACACAAACACCCACACAAACACCCACACAAACACCCACACAAACATCCACACAAACATCCACACAAACACCCACACAAACACCCACACAAACACCCACACAAACACCCACACAAACACCCACACAAACACCCACACAAACACCCACACAAACACCCACACAAACACCCACACAAACACCCACACAAACACCCACACAAACATCCACACAAACATCCACACAAACACCCACACAAACACCCACACAAACACCCACACAAACACCCACACAAACACCCACACAAACACCCACACAAACACCCACACAAACACCCACACAAACACCCACACAAACACCCACACAAACACCCACACAAACACCCACACAAACACCCACACAAACACCCACACAAACACCCACACAAACACCCACACAAACATCCACACAAACACTTAGTTTTATGAACCAATTCAATGTTTGTAAACATGATTGGTGATTTAATGTTCAGAATATAGAATTATAAACAACTCAAAATACTAAAATGCATAGATCGTATTATTGACATGAAAATCATTGTTTTTCTTCTATACTATTTCCTACATTTTTCCATTTCAAAGAAATACCTTGAAGAATAAAAACTTTTTTTATTAAACTTTCTGATGGCATCCATTTCCATCGAAAAACAAATTCGTTCAAATATTGATTTCCTTTCAGATTTTATTGCCCTTGTTAAAAATACTTTTGATCAAAATTTAGCATTAAATGGTACATTTTCTTTATTTTTATTTTATATAATATAACTAAATACTTTTATTTTATTTTTATTGATAAATAAATCATCATATTATTTTTCCTCTCATAATCCTCAATATTTCTCTAGGTATTTTTCATTTTTCAATGAAATGGGATACATTTTTTTGAATTACCTTTCCCTATAAAATTGTTTATTAGAATTTTATTGCTGCTAAAATTCGATATCTAAATTTAATTTCCAAACCACCTCTAATTGATTGAAGAAAGGCAATTTTGTTTTTCTTTTAATAATATACAATAGCCGACAAAAATGGGGATATAATTTCATTATGTTGTTTATTCTTTTAATTTTAAAGTACTATTAAAACAATATGGTCAAAATATTCCAAAAATCTTATGGAAAACTAATGCATTTTGTTACATCCTCTACTAATTCCAGTCAATATAGCAATAATATTATTCTGCTTATTAACGTAAAAATTACAGACAGACAAATTATATTAAAGAATATATATCCAATTATTCCCACAAATAATTTGTGTTTAATTCCAGTCGCATATATAAGCTAATTTAACAAATACAATACAAAAAGTAAAAGAACTGATTCACATTATAAACAGTATTTTATTGTCAATTTGGAAAAATTAGAGCAACAAGAGCATTGAATCACTTAAACATAAAATTCTTTGTAAAAACGCATTCAAAATGTCGCAGTTCTCTTCGGTGATAGAATAGTGTACAATATGCAAATAAGGGAAAGCTTACTGAAAATGGTAGCTGCCAAAAAAGACATAAATGTCAATATATAAACCCCATGAAAATGTAATCAAAAATTAGACAATTGAAGATAAATCTGAATATTATTTTGTCTATACCAATAAATTCTCAAAAGAGGGAGGAAATACAGATTACACAACGATAATGCTCTTATTTACTTATTTGTCGTTTTGCAACTTTTAATTCGAAATTTAAACGAATGGAATTACACAACTGCATTCTATATCAATCTGATTTAATGTGGGAATTTTCTTTTCTTCAGCAAATATTCACCAAACGAAAGCAACTCATCGCTGGATTCTCAATCTCATCCGCCAAACATCGAATTAGAACATCTACCTCTCTCAGATAATATCTTCCCATTACATCCATTACTCCCTCGTTCTATAATGGTCGAAATCGTCCTCTTTTTTCTAAGCTTGAAGGTCTTTACTGGTAAGTTTTCTTGGTCTATACTACGTCCTTAACTACGTATCAGTCTATAAATTTTGATGCTTCTCCTCAAAGAGTCCATTTCATCTGTTCGAATTCTTCAGTTCAAATCTGCATTTAAGTTCACACTTCTGATCCACAAAAAAAACATTATCTCAGCAATGGTATTTCATAATCTTTCTCTAAAGTGAGAACACCAACCTATCTCTCTTAAGAACTGTACTCATGTGCTCAAAATATTTTTACATTCAGAGAACAGCCAGTTTTAGTGATGGATGTTTATTCTCGCTGATCTGCTTTGGTCCGCTTTGCTCACTTTTGGATTCTGCCATTTAAATGTTTAATTCATAATACTTCTTCTATCTGACCTCATTTGGAGTGAAGAAGCTTGAAGAACCAGGATGGTCATAATGTACACAGTAAGGAATAAAATCTCGTCAAAGAACTGAAATCATATTGAAAAAGGAGATTACCAATACGAGAAAATTAATTACTTCCTGCAATAACGTTGCACATATATTTCATAAACTTTATGGGATATTTTTTGAATTGTAAGGCAAACGCTTTGAGAGTAAAAAATTTACAAAAAAAAAGAATAATTTTAAAATGTTCTCCAACTATTTCAAATTTAAGAAAGCTTTTGCGTCTCGACAATACGATAAATATATTTGCCATATACATATATTCTAAATAACTTTATGCAAGGTGGCTAATAACTGCTTCGAAGACTAGAAAATATTCTTAATTAAATTAACTATTCTAAATGTACGTCAGTATTTTTAATATCAACATATACTATCTTAATGTAATTGTACGGTACATAATGTATTATACGTAATGTAATGCACACGGCAAAGTAACATTTTAACTGCTATTTATTTTAGACCAATTATAATTTGTTCAAAATATATTAAATGATCCTACGTTAACTGCTACTTTCATACATATTTATTGTAGCTCAGAAAAATAGCGTGAATAATGATACTAATAATTTATAATTATGCCATATACTCATTTATTTATTATACCAGTAGCAATTTTATCATTTATTCGACGCCATATGGTGACCATAAATGCCTTATATTTTAAGCCAAAAATGTGGTAAATAAGTCAATTTTTATTAATATTGTTTTAGTTCATCTCTTGCTAGGGTCAAAAGTTTCTTTTGATGGTAGCAAGAGTTTCCTCTTTGACGCAACCGCCAAAGAGAACAATATTATTAAAATATAATCTCCACTTCAAAAAAATTACCAAAATAATTTACATTATTTTTGTAATATTCTTCTGTTATATGTCTAGCTAAATAATGAAATTCTAATGTTGGCGGTCCACGAGAAACGGACTTTTTTGAAATAAGTAGTACTAGGCTAGTAGAAAGAGATCTATCAACACTCCCTAAGAAGCTGTTTGGTTCGAGAGCACCCCATGTTTAGGATACTGTTGCAGATAAAATGCAACAACTTCAAAAGAAATTATTCTCTTCTTCAAAACAAACAAATTGCACATATTATGCCCCAAATTTGAGACCCGATTTTATGCAACGTGCTTTCTTTAATTCTATTTTAAACAATAAGGTCACGGGTGGGTTGATCAGCCACATTACCCAATTCTTCAAAATTACTCAAGATGTAAATAAACCCTAAAACTGGGAAAAGGTTTACTTTTGTTAAAAATGCTCTATAATAGTACAAGACGAGATTTAATAAACACAAACACAATCTCAAAGAACAACACTTAGAACAAAAATATAAAAATTAAACAGTTATTATAAAAAAATCAAAATAATTTAGCGGTGGTGTCCACAACTACCCTACTAAGTTGGCATGTAAAGAAAAATGTTTGATTCCAACTTTATCCAAAAGCTCTTGTCTAATTTGCAAAAGATTTCTAATTTGGTTATCCTAAACCAACTTAAACTAAACCAAATGAAATTGAAGCAGATCAAAGTAATGTAATTTAAACTAAATTAAATCAAAGTGCCTCAAAAAATATAAGGTTACTACATGGTGGCAGTAGGATGGTGATTGAGCAAATAATGATAAATTGATGGTAATACTAATAAAATAATAAAAAATAATATATTAGCTGGCCTTTTTTGTCACGCTGCTCAATTATCCAGCCTCTGGACTGTTCCGTTATTAAGATGTTCGTTTACTGAGCATTTTTATTTTTTAGATTAGCTTTGAAAACAGGGGGAGAAAACCCTCCGAAACATTAACTTTAAAAGTTTGTTTATTTTTTTAGAACATTTTAATCTTTTTAGAATTTTGTTCGTTAGGCAAATTTATTACAGAAAAGAATCACTGAGAAATTTGTCTCCGTTTGGTTTTTTGTTTTTACACAGTGATTCTTTATTTAAATAAGAGCAGATATTTTTGATATTATTTGAGTTTTAGATCGTGGCGAAAAACCTAAAAAAAGAAAAAAATATATGAATACGCCACAATCATTAAGACATTACTTATATGATCTTTTATCAAAGTAGTCATACCAACCTGAAATGAGACAAGGATATATGTTAGTGCTTTAATTTTCTATTTATTCTTTATAATGTCTTCTTGCGACGACAAGATTGAAATTACATCAGTGTAATATGATCTTTCAGTGTAATATGATCTTATATGATTAGAATATTTTCAGTATCCACATTTTCCTAATTGTTGTTATGGTTCTTACTAGTGAGTTGATAATTTATTCCATTGTGAACAGTTTAAAATATCTAATTTTTGGCAATATTTTTTAATACAAAGCATTTTAATTAAATGTTAGGTTTTATAATACAAGATGGCTAATGGGAAACGGACGGGCGTTGCTTGTTTTGCTTGTTTCTATTTTTCATTAAACTATTTTTATTGCTCATTGCTAGTAATGTCATTTAAGTGATGGCCATTTTCACCAAAACACTTTGGAAACCATTCTCAAAAGTTTGCCTCTGCTCTTTTAAACAATCAAATATGCATATTAAAATCTACAACAAGAATGGTATTGTGGCTGGGGATCTGAAGAGTTTGTAGCGTTTACAAATTATTCACCGCTACAGGTAATAATGTTTTGCGCGAGTCTTATTTGAGAGCGCACCGTTATTTTACCGGACGAAGGCCGAAGAAGTCACGCCGTACCATTCCATTACAGAGGGTTTTAGGACCCGGTCATTGTGGAACCCGGTTATTTATGGCCCGATCGTTATTGAACCCAGTCATATTAGAGCCCCGGTCATATTAGTCATCATAGAACCCGGTCACTTTAAGGCCCACTTATTGCAGAACCCGGTCAATGTACACTCCAGAGCTGCTAGGACCCCCGCTTTCTGGATACAGAACTGCTCAGTAAACGAACATATTAATAACATATTAATTTTTTTATTATTTTATTAGTATTTCCATGTAGTAACGTTATATTTGTTCAGGCACTTTGATTTAATTTAGTTTAATTTACATTACTTTGATCAGCTTCAATTTGATTTGGTTTAGTTTAAGTTAGTTTAGGATAATCAAATTTGAAATCTTTTGCAAATTAGACAAGAGCTTTTATAGGATAAGAAGGTTTGTTAGGATCAAACTTTTTGATCTTTTTGAAAACTTTATTATTTTATTAGTATTACCATCAATGTATCATTATTTGCTTAATCACCATCCTACTGCCACCATGTAGTAACGTTATATTTTTTGAGGCACTTTGATTTAATTTAGTTTAAATTACATTACTTTGATCTGCTTCAATTTCATTTGGTTTAGTTTAAGTTGGTTTAGGATAACCAAAATAGAAATCTTTTGCAAATTAGACAAGAGCTTTTGGATAAAAAGATAAGTTAGAATCAAACATTTTCCTTTACATGCCAGCTTAGTAGGGTAGTTGTGGACATCACCGCTAAAGCCTTTTGATTTTTTTGTTATAACTGTTTAATTTTTATATTTTTGTTCCAAGTGTTGTTCTCTGAGATTGTGCTTGTATTTATTAAATGTCGTCTTGTACTATTATAGAGTATTTTTAACAAAAGTAAACCTTTTCCCAGTTTTAGGGTTTATTTATATCTTGAGTAATTTTGAAGAACTGGGTAATGTGGCTGATCAACCCACCCGTGACCTTATTGTTTAAAATAGAATTAAAGAAAGCACGATGCATAAAATTGGGTCTCAAATTTGGGGCATAATGGGTGCAGTTTGTTTTTTTTTTTGAAGAAGAGAATAATTTCGTTAGAAGTTGTTGCCTTTTATTTGCAACAGTGTCCAAAACATGCGGTGCTCTCAAACCAAACAGCTTCGTAGGGAGTGTTGACAGATTTCTTTCTACTAGCCTAGTACTACTTATTTCAAAAAAATCCGTTTCTCGTGGACCGCCAACATTAGAATTTCATTATTTAGCTAGACATATAACAGAGGAATATAGCAAAAATAATGTAACTTATTTTGGTCATTTTTTTGAAGTGAAAATTATATTTTAATAACATTGATCTCTTTGGTAGTTGCGTCATAGAGGAAACTCTTGCTTCCATCAAAAGAAACTCTTGACCCTAGCACGAGAAGAACTAAAACAATATTAATAAAAATTGACTTATTTACTACATTTTCGGCTTAAAATATAAGGCATTTATGGTCCCCATATGGCGTCGAATAAATGATAAAATTGCTACTGATATAATAAATAAATGAGTATACGGCCTAATAATAATTTATTAGTATAATTATTCACGTTATTTTTCTGAGCTACAATAAATGTGTATGAAAGTAGCAGTTAACGTAGGATCATTTAATATATTTTGAACAAATTATATTTATTCTACAATAAATAGTACTTAAAATGTTACTTTACCGTATGCATTATAATAATTACATTGAGATAGTATATGTTGAAATTAAAAATACTGACGTACATTTAAAATAGTTAATTTAATTAAGAATATTTTCGAATCTTCGGAGCAGTTATTAGCCACCTTGCATAAAATTATTTAGAATATATGGATATGGCAAATATATTTATCGTATTGCCGAGACGCAAAACATAGCTTCAATTTGAAATAGTTGGAAAACATTTCAAGATTATCCTTTTTCTAGTAAATTTTTTACTCTCAAAGAGTTTGCCTTACAACTCAAAAAATATCCCATAAATTTATGAAATGTACGCCCAACGTTATTACAGGAAGTAATTAATTTTCTCGTAATGGTAATTTCCTTTTTCAATAAGATTTCAGTTCTTTGACGAGATTTTCTGCCTTACTGTGTACATTATGGTTCTGGTTCCTGGTTCTTCAAGCTTGTCCACTCCAAATGAGGTCAGATAGAAGAAGTATTAAGAATTAAAAATTGAAATTGTCTTTTATACATGAACAGTTGTAAGTGGGCTCGTGGAGAATACTAAAAGTATTCTAAAATAAGGAAATTTATATTTCCATGCTCCACGTAATAATTGCTCATATCTTCAGCAGTTCCCCAAACGTCAGCTTCTCCCGAGATCTATTCATGGCCTTAAGCATCATCAGTCGGGCTCGAGCTGAACATTCGGAAAACTGAAGAAATGACCAAAGATATGACCATGTACACCACTACCGTGTACACCAGTTCTTAAAAGAAATGACTACTTTTAGCATTATTAAAAACGCAGGAGGCGTGGTGGGGATAGGTTGGTGCTCTCACTTTAGAGAAAGATTATGAAATACCATTGCTGAGATAATGTTTTGTTGTGGATCAGAAGTGTGAACTTAAATGCAGATTTGAACCGAAGAATTCGAACAGATGAAATGCACTATTTGAGGAGAAGCATCAGAATTTCTAGACTGATAAGTAGTTAAGGTAAAGAGTTTGAAATGGTTTGAACATTTTTCACAAAACGGGGCGAGATGACCCTCCGAAACGTTAATGTTAAAAATTTGTATATTTTTTTAGAACATTTTAATATTTTTAAAATTTTGTTCGTTAAGCAAATTTATTACAGAAAAGAATCACTGGAAAATTTGTCTCAGTTTGGTTTTTTGTTTTTACCCAGTGATTCTTTATTAAAATAAGAACAGATATTTTTGAAACTTTTTAGTTTTAGATCGTGGTGATAAACCTAAAAAAAGAAAAACAAATAAAAGGCCATATAAAACTTACTATTCTGCAAGTTCTTACAAACACCAACGAATTATTTAAGTATCCCCAAAGTTATCCAGTTATATAGAATATATGTTATTGGGTATTTTAATCGACAAAATCGAAGCATTTGTCTGATCTATGAGAGCGGCACAAACTATTGTCTAGTATTCTCTCGTCTTTTATTATATTGAATCGAATTGTTCCAGTACTACTAACTCTATTATGAGGTCGAGTCGTAGAATTTGTTATAGGTAAAATACTTACAAAAAGAAAGTTAGTTTAAAAGTGATAGTTATATAATAGCAAGTTTTCTGTGGAGAATTCAAAAAAAAAATCCGTGTAATATGGATAAATTTTCCTTGTTTTTCAATATTTTTACTACTCCGCGGACTAGTATACAACTTTTCATACATTCCTGGTACCTAGACAGTGCCTAGGTCCGCACAGGGCTTGTGCGGATCACGGAAGATTTTGCACAGTCTGACTGTTGCGGGCGTTCACCAAAGGAAGGCGTGAGCTGCACTATATTATAGCACATCTGACATAACCGGTAGTATGTCGTACCTATCGTCATTCGTTCAGCTCGAGCCGGACTGATGCCTAAGAATAGCTGAAGTTTCTGTGGCGGCTGAAGGAATGAGCAATTTTGCTAATGACAAATTTTCTTTGTTTTTGAAATTCTGTATAAGACGTGTTTAAAAATATGTTACACCTAACCAAATATATTTTCAGATGTGTGAACAAAATATTGCAGTCGTTATGAAAACTTCCGGATCACCAATTCGGTTTTCGCAATAAGCACGGTACAATAGAACAGGTACACAGACTGGTTATCAAAATCAATAGAGATCTAAACACCAAGAGATATTGTTCCTGCTGACTGACCAGCCGGGCAAATTAAAACCGTTCCTTTCATACCAAAACTTACTGAAACCCAATTTAACAGAAGGCACTTCTTCGTCAAACAAGGTAGCGAATATACCGAGTTAAAACCTATACAATCCGGCGTACCACAAAGAAGTGTCCATCTTATATCTGCTTTACACCGCAGATTAATTTTATGACCAGTTACACCGATGTTACAGCATTTGCCGACGACACAGCGGTCCTAGTATCACACGTTGACCCATTGCAGGTCTCGAGAGACTTACAAAGAAACCTTGAAAAGATCCAAAACTCAATAAAAAAAATGGCACATGAAAATCAATGTTTCCAAATCAACGCATGTAACATTCACTGAAGATGAACAACTGACAGATTCCTCAAGCCGAGGATGTCAAATATCTCGGTATATACCTTGATCTTCGATTAATGTGGCAGAAACATATATTCATTAAACAAAAACAACTCGGTCTAAAACTTAATCAAATGTATTGGCTCATAGGCCGCAAATGGAACCTCTCTCTAGACAACAAGATATTACTCTAATAAACCATTCTGAAACCTATCTGGACTTACGGAATCCAACTGTGGGGAACTGCCAGTGGTTCCAATATTTCTATACTCCAGAGGCTCCAAAATAGGACGCTGCCCACCATTGTTGATGCTCACTATTATGCCGTGATAAAGTGTAAGTGTATCCCAATGTGTCGGCCAACAAGTTAAACGCGCATGATGACAGTCAAGTACGAAAATTGAAATGCCTTCAGGCATCAGATCTAATATTAGGTGATTAATTCACACTGCCAGAACTTACAAACTTAGTTATTAAGTTGAACTCTTAAAAAGGTCGCTCATTGGAGTGATTCTCCAGCTGGCAAGTATCATTAACACAATAAATGCTTATTGTTTTCGAGCAGATTGCTGTACTAATGATATAAATGATGTACGTATAAGCATATACAATATTGTTATGGACCTATTGACATCGCAAATGAGAGGCGCATATGGGAAAGCCCCGGAGTTTTTTCTCGAAGTAAGATGGAACGAATTGTTGTGAGTGGTTGGAAGTTGAATATAGTGAGAAATATGATAAATTCCATAAACTCCAGTAGACCGAGAAATTGTTTGTAAAGCGGTGAACAAAATATCTAACCGCTAGTGTATGTTTATAGTTTCCGACTGCAAAGAAACGCCAACGCATTAACCTAAAAATGTTATTCAGAGAATGTTAAGTATTTCCAAAAGATAGAGCGAACATAACCTACTGGGATGGGGAGAGATTAAGAAAAAATCCGGAACTAAGTCTAATTTAGAATTAGAGTCACTTTAAAGTAGAAGTGACACCTCAAGTCCCTTTAGTAAATCAAACTTAGCTCATTGTGATTTTATCCTTTTCGATGATGAAATTATAATTTAAATTAAAATTGAATTTAAAACGCGTTCTAGAAGAAAGCACAGAAGCAATTTGGAAAGCAGCATTTTTTACGTAATCCTTTATAACACATTGTTAACATTTATATTTTAAAATTTTGTAATGATGTAACTTTTTTTTTTATTCGTGTTTTTACCCTATTATTGAAAGCATGGGTTCTTCTGTTGTTTTTATATATAAATTTTTCGTCAAACCTAAATATTATAGGCAAGAATAAAAGATCGAAAATTAGTATAAAAATATTGAATAGTTGTGCAGTAAATCCCATTGCCATATTAAACGAAATTGTTTCAGGCGGTTTTTGTAGTTTTTGTTCGAGTTTTACGAGGGTTACCATTTATGTATCAGGAATAATAAATAAAAACAAATATTTATTATTGAAAATGTTTTTATTGTTTTTCAAAATATTCTCCGCGATGATCGATAAACTTTTGCATATGTTTGAACCAATTTTCCTAGCACTTTTTCCATTCCGATTGAGGTATCTCGAAAACATGTATTTCATCAACCACTTTTTCTGGCGTAGGCTACGTAATTTATTCTTCACGGATAAAAACAAAAAGAAATCATTGAGTACCAAGTCAGAACTGTACGGCGGATAACCCATCAGTTCGATGTTTTGACCGGTCAAATATCGAATTATTCCGTCCGTTATCCGATTTGAGAGCTCGTCTTGTCATGGTGAAGAATGATTGTGTATCGCTGGTTGTTTTTTCTTAGTTCTTCAAAGAGTTCTAGCTAATAAATCTCTGTGAACTATTCAGAACTGACCGATCTACGATTCTCTAGTGGCAATGTAGCTACATACCCATTTATCCCTACAAAACAGGCGACCGTTTACTTCGAAGTGCTTCTTGCACACAACTTACGATGCGTTTTGGTTCATTTTGAAAGACCCCTACAGTCTTTTTATTTTATTTTTATACTGATTACTCCAAAAAATAAACATGGTGCTGGGTAAAAGAATGGTTAATATGGTATTGGCTCAGCTTAAAAAAGATACACCAAATACAATCATTAAAACCACCACTGCTTCAACATCCCGTAAGCACTAAATATTTTAATAAAATACTAAAAAAAAATTATAGCTGTTTTTTAGAAATATTATTGCGACTTTGTTATGATTGAGGTAGAATTTATTGTAGTGTTAAGAGCACCCTAGGTAACTAAACAAAATTTAATTCAATATAATGAATATTTCGAATCAAAACTTCTTTCTTAAAATGTTTTGTTTGTTTTGTTTTAGAAAGTTTTGGAGAAAATTGGCTTGAACTTTGGTTGACTCTGAAGGGAACATCGATAATTTACACAACAGTGGAAACCACGATATTGCTTTAATTTCTGACGAGTGTGAAACAACCGGTAATTTATACAACAATGGAAACCATGACATTGATTTTACTTCTGACGAATGTGAAAAGTCTAGGAATCTAAACAGCTGTGCCAAGTCTTTGGTTTTAAACTCCTCAACAGCTGACTGATCTGAAGAAGAGTCGAGGATTACTAATAAACCAAAAAAAAGACAACAAAGGTGCTTCTCTTGGAAGGAACAGTCGAGGAAACTGGCAAAATTTCCCGGAACTCAACAGATCTCTTCTTCTACTTCAGGTAAAATTATACAAGCTCATTGTTTAAAACCACCTTGCTCTGAATGATACAGACTGAAATGGTTTACCATTCTGAAAAACTCTCGATAGTTAATTTTTGATGATTTCTGGAATGAAAAAGAAACTGGGACTAGAAAATTTAAAATGGTGTGGCTTCAACTGTGTCATCAGTAATTCGCTTAGGCCAAGTAACGTAAAAAGGTAGAACAAAATAACGAAAGAAAAAACAAAAAAACGGAATAGAATCGATGAAGATGATGAAATTCTGACAGATGAGTAATTTTGGTACATTATGAAGAATGATTATATAATAATATACTATATATTTTTTCTTTCACAGTATTTTAATGTTTTTAAGATTGTTATACTAAAATATTGAAAATTATAACAGAAAATATTTTATTTTACAGGTTTTATTGAATTCCTTTATTAAATGCCCACAGTGGTCTATTTTTTAGAAAAAAAAATCTTGAACAGTAAGGATCAGTCCTAACTTAAAAGACTAAGTCCATAATTGTTTCAAGACCAAACTATAAGTCCAGCCAATCCGGATCGACTATTATTAAAATAATATTAAACTTAGCAAAATATCAAATAGCATTTTATATCGGATTATACAATAGCTTCAAATAAAGAATTTAATTTTAAAAGTGATTAAAAATACTCGGAATCTTAGATATGTACGCGTTTTTTTCCTTGTCGAAGCCGGAACGCAACTACTGTGTGACTCGACGTGAGCTACTGGCTGTAGTCAAATCTATGGAGCATTTCTACAAATACCTCTACGGGAGAAAGTTCTTATTAAGAACCGACCATGCCGCCTTGAAATGGCTCCTCCAGTTTAAGAACCCGGAAGGCCAGGTAGCGCGATGAATCGAGCGTCTGCAGGAGTTTGACTTCGACACAGAACATCGTGCCGGAACGACCCATAGGAACGCCGATGCCATGTCCAGAAGATCCTGCTCAGAAGATTGCCAACACTGCTATCGGGTTGAGCAAAAAGAAGTTCCAGTAAATAGAACAACGGTGGTGGGCGATTTATATACGCCAGCTGAAGTGCCGAAAGACCAAGAGGAAGATCCCACTTTGAAGCTGGTTATTGGTTGGAAAGTGGGAGGAAGTTGTCCGGTATGCCCCAGCTCCGGTATGTTCTGACGCGGCTCGTGGAAAATCCTGATGGCCGAGACCCTAAGAAGCAGGTTGTGGTTCCTGAGAATCGAGTTCAGGAAGTACTGACAGAGGTCCATAATGGAACAAGCGGGGGTCACTTTGGATTGACGAGGACACTGGCCAGGTTGAGGGAGCGTTTCTACTGGGTGAACTGCAAGATAGATGTTAAGGAATGGTGTAGAAAATGGCTGGTCTGCGCAGCCAGTAACGGGCCTCAGAATAGCGTTGGCAGCCCGTTTGAACGTGGGGCGGTGGACATAGCCGGTCCGTTTCCGGAGACTGAAGTGGGGAACAAGTACGTAATGGTCGTGATGGATTACTTCAGTAAATGGGTGGAGATCTACGCCTTGCCGAATCAGGAAGCTGCTACTGTTGCAGACGCCCTTGTGAAGGAATGGATTTGTCGCTTTGGAGTACCCCTGGAGTTGCATTTCGATCAGGGGAGAAACTTTGAGTCCGCCCTTTTTCTAAAAGTCTGTCAACTACTAGGCATTCATAAGACCCGAACTACCGCATTACATCCGCAGTCAGATGGAATGGTGGAACGGCTGAATCGGACCATAAATAGATACCTGTCGAAAGTAGTATCCGACCATCAAGGAAACTGGGACCAATTCCTTCATTTGTTCCTGTGAGCCTACCGTTCATCCGTACACGAGAGCACAGGACAGACCCCAGCGAGCATCATTATGGGCCGAGAACTTCGACTGCCCTGCGACCTGAAGTTTGGTTATCCACCTGGAGAAGAGACAGTCGGTGAAGACTATGTCTGTAACCTCCGAAGGAGAATGGATGACATCCATCACAGGGTTCGCCAAAGTATACAGGCTGCCATTGATCGAATGAAGGACGCCTACGATGTGCGAGCTGAGAAAGGGGGATATCAGGTTGGCGTCTTGGCGTGGCTCTACAATCCTCGGCGTCGTCATGGATTATCTCCGAAACTCCAGACATCCTGGGAGGGACCCTATGAAGTTCTCCATAGGATCAATGACGTGGTGTATCGCATACGAAGACTACCGCGAGGGAAACCAATAATCATCCATTTCAACCGAATGATGCCTTTTACCGGTGATCGGGATGATGGTAATGTAGAAGGCAGGGTACGTCGGATGGACCTTCCCACCGAGCTTACCTTTGAAGAATTTATGGACAGATATTCCACTAGTCGGAAGAGTCGATATGGCGTCACTATAGAAGTACAACAGGACCTGTTTACTGTCCCAGAGGAAGATGCATTGGCCTACTGTGTAGCCGAAGATCTGCAGATGTCCCGGGGAATCGCACTCATATTTAAGAAGAAGTTCGGACAGGTATCCAACCGTAGGAGGCAGAATTCGCATGTTGGTGATGCTTTGAAGAAAACAACCAACTAGCAAAGCATCAACAGAAAAATCTTTTATCTGGTGAACAAGATAGCCAGTCATGAGAAACCGTCATATCGCTCCGTCTGTGATACCTTTTGCGACCTGAGAGAAAAGCTTCTGGACCAGAACATCAGCAAGTTAGCAATACCGAAATTGGTTTGTGGGTTCGACCGTCTGGATTAGAGGCTGGTGCAGAATATGTTGGAGGAGATATTCAAATTCACCGGGATCACCATTTTGGTGTGGTGTTTCCACCCAAGGCGAATGGCCAGAAGAAAGAAAACAGTGGACTGTTTCTTCTATGGGACGTCGGGCTGCAGGAAAGGCAAAGGTTGCCGATATCGACATGGAGAAGAGGACCAGGATGGATTTCGGGACGAAATCTTCTTAAGAAGGGGGCAGTGAAGCCACCCGGTATAACGGATAAACAATGGGGAGTGTCAGTGTCAAGATGGGTGTCAAGGTCAAGAGGGGAAGAGTAAAGACAGACCGGCGGTGTACTCAGATTTTTTGTATTTCTTGAACTGTGATAGTGAACCAGTGAACCCTAAATCAATAGTTACTTATTTTAACAAAGAAATTTGTTTATTTGCACCTTGGTAGCGATTTGTAGGAAAATCGCTACAGAAGAATTGAATTGGATAAAATCACCAAATAATGTGATGTGAAGATAAAACCTACCTAAAACAATCTACTTTGGAAGAAGAGCGGTTTTAGTTAAATGCAGAAATGTATATAGTGCGTCTGATTGAAACAATGTTCGAAAAATTCCGTTAAAGATAATTGAATTCAGTACTTGTATTTTATTATTATTATTCACGTATGGGCCCTGGTGGACCACGCGAAGTACAGTTAGAGCCGTTTGTTGTTGTTAGCCTTCCTTTGCGCCCATATTAATCCCATTCTTTCGCTATGAGCTTTTTTCCTTTCGTCAGATCAAGTTGTTCCAGTCCTCCTACATTTTTCTCTCTGACCAACTTTCCAAACGTTAACCTTGTGTCTGAGACAGCCTACATCCTGAATTTCACTTTGTGTAATATTTGCTGATGTTAGATCCTCTTTAATTGCAGCAATCCATTTAATTATTTCTACTTTAGCTCTACTCCTATTTTCATAAAATTCGACTATTTGTCTAGTTAGCCTACTCGGATTCATCCGTTTTATGTGTCCGTTAAACTTAAGTCTTCATTTTCTCATATCGCTATTTATATATGTGTATTGTTTGATTTCTTGGTTTTCTCGAAGTCGGTATGTTGTGTTATTTATTTGTTTGGAGCATAGGATTTTTCTTATGATTTTTCATTCCTTCTTTTCAATGTCCTCGATGTCCCTCTTTCTATTCAAAATGAGATTTTCTGCCCTATATAGCCATTCTGGCTTAATAACGGTGTTGTAATGTCTCAGTTCTGTGCTTTTAGATAGGCATTTTTTGTTGTAAATATTTTGTGTAAGTCTCAATGTCGTTTCCATTTTTTGACATTTACCCTTATTGGCCGCTTTTTCCAACCCATTTTCCATGATTATTTCACCCAAATATTTGAATTGAGAGACTCATCTGATGTTACCACATTTTGTTTTTAGAAATGGTGTTCTTAATCTGTTGCAGGTCATGTATTCTGCCTTTACAAAGAAAATTTGGGGTCCTACCTTTTCTGCTGTTTCTTTTAGGATTTCAATCTGTTTCTGTGCCGTTAATACATCTTGAGCTAAAATTGCTAGATCATCAGCAAACGCCAGACAATCAATTTTGATGTTGGTTCTGCCCAGTTTAATGGGCTGGTCAATATTCAGGGCCGACTTTTTTTCATCCCACTCCTGTATTACTTTTTCTAGAACACAGTAATAAGAGTGGCGAAAGTCCATCACCTTGTCTCACTCCAATTTTAATTTCGAAGAGCTCTGAGATGTTACCCATGAATTTAACTTTTAACCTTGAATTAGTTAATGTTGCTTTAATAATTGCCAGCGTTTTAAGATCTTGTCCTTGTTCTTTCAAGATTTGGAATAAGGATTCGCGATCAATAGAATCATATGCTTTTTTGAAATCCACAAATGTACAGACGAGATTTGTATTGTACAATTTTTGATGTCTTAGGATTAACTTTAGATTCAGGATCTGTTCAGGGCAGGATCTGCCCGGTCGAAAACCTGCTTGATATTCACCAACATTAATGTCCAATCTTTGAATGCTTTACTTCGGCTTAATACTGCTTTCTCGCAAACTTCATCTCACCAGGGACCAACTTTAAGGCTGTTTTAATAATTTTTTGTTTCAATTCTTGCCAGTTCTGTGCTGGTTGTTTATCAAGCTCTTCTGTTAGGGTTGGTTTTATTTTCGTTGGGTCGAACTTTGGTATTAGCAGTCTCTTTTGAATAAGTTTTCGAGGTTTTAATCTAAGTTTGATTCTAGTCAAGTAGTGATCCCTGTCTATGTTAGCTCCTTTCCTGACTTGAACATTCAAAATCTCTTTATAATTGGTGTACGATTGGTGGTGGCACCATGGTCAATTTGAAATTCACCTATGTACGTGTTTGGACACCTCCAGGCCTTTTGTTTTGTTATTTTCTTCTTAAAATGTGTTGACATTATTTTTAGATTAAACTGCGAACATAGTTCAACCAATCTTCTACCATTATGGTTAGTCCATTTATGAGCGGGAAAACTGCCGACTGTTTTCCTGTACTTTTTTCTTTCCCTAGTTGGTCGGTGAAATCACCCAATAGGATTTTTACATGGTTAGAGGGAATTTTAGAGATAGTCTTTTCCAGAATTTCCCAGGACTTATTTACTTTTTCAGGATTAGATTTATTTTCTTCGTTAACTTGGAGGTGTGCATTGATTGATGTATAGTTTTTGTTAGCACACTTGAGGGATAGTGTCATAGGTCGATTATTTACTGGCTGGCCATTTGTTATAGAACCAAGAATGTTTCTTGAGATAGCGAAAGCAACATCGAGATGTGGTGTATTTTTGAGTATTCTTTTGTCCGTTTTACTTTTAAAAAGCCTGTAGTTGTCAAGGTGTTATCATCTGTCAATCTGGTTTCTTGCAAAGCTAAAATTTGGATTTTTTGTTGATTTAATGTTCGTCCTAATTCGTGTAGTTTTCCTGGACGCAGGAGAGTTGATATTTACCGTCCCAAAGAAAGTTTTTTTTGCCTTGGTTCGGGGCTGCTTATTTTGAGATATTCGCAGCTGTCAATTAATATCTAATGGAACTTTCACTATCCACTACCCGTGACCCCTCCAGTACCTTAGGCGAAGTATACTTGTATATTATGTAATAATAAGATTTATTTTGGAAGCTATTCAATCCAACTATGAATAACTTACGAGGGTAAAAATCAATTAAGCTAAACCAATACTGAGAAGAATAGAAACTAATTAAATTTGTTCTGTTTGATGTTTGTTCTTTTTTTTTTCAAAAAAAAATATCAGCCATGAACAAGAAAGAACGATAAAAATACCAATAACACTTGATTTGTGAAGTGTATATTTATTTGAATTACTGTGTGGAATAAACTAAACACACTCTATAATTTAGTTAATTAACATATTTTCATAAATGTAACCTTGCAATATCATCCCCAAAATAAAATTTATAGATGTATTTTTTTTTTATTGGAACAAATTCTCTATTTTAATAAAGCCAATAAGATTAATGTTGTTCTATGCGAAGGGTTGCGTGTTTTTATCAAGATCGATCTTAGAAATAATAGTGGCAAAACTATCGATATTAAATTACCCACTTACTTATTTTCAAATTATGTATAGTATATCTATATAAATAAAAATGTAAATGTTCGTTTGTTCAAAATCATAAATCTCCGAAAGTTGTTCATCCATTGCTTTAACATTTTGACACAACATTGCATTCGAATACGCGTGTTTTTATATACCTGTTATAGGTAAAAACAGGACAGGTAAACCTGACAGGTAAAAAATATGTTTTTTTTTAAACAGCGCCATCTGTTGGATGTAAAAGCAACACACGCTATACTAAATGATTTACGGCAATGGGAGCACCATCTGTTGTACAGCGTGCTTCTTGACAGCTGCTGTCACTTAGCATTTTCAATGTTTCCGATTGCATTGTTAAATTGAAATTCCATAGATTTCTATTTATTTTCATTTTGATTTAATTATTTAAGCAGACTGAACCACAGTATCGCGTGGCCAGGTACAGCTAGTACTATATAAAGGGAGCAAACTGTTGAAGATATACATATGATCACTTGTTTAAGGTCTTTGGATGCCAGTTTTGCTAGTCGTTAGTTGCTTTATTCTAATTATGTATTCGTAGGAAAGGGAGATGTTTTGAAATTGAATTAAATGATTCAGGACAATAAATTGAATTACTAATTTAACTACTAATGTTAATTTGCAAATATAAAAACTTAGTAACTTATGAGTCGCCTGAGTATAATATTATGATCTTTTTGGACTATATCTTAAGTATGGCAAGATTTATCATTACTGCATTATTACATTACCGCATTACTCCATCTGCATTATTACTTTAGGTATATTTACATTAAATGAATATTTAAATACAGGCAAAGCTCCTTATTCGCTGGGAATACGTTCCGTAAATATGCCGGGAAAACAGAAATTGTGAATATGCAATAGTAAATTGTACGGGATTATAGGGGATATGTTGTAAGGTTACAAAATAAAAAAAAAATTATAAAAGCAATTTAATGAGACAAAAAATGGTTTAAAGAAATTAGTATTTTTTCTTGTTTTGTCGCTTTTAAAAGGTCTACGTTTGTCTAATGTAATAGATCTAAAAGGGCTGGATTATTCCTTGATCCATACGTTTGAGTGTTAGGAGGAAAAATAGCATCTTTATATTTGGATGCATAGCTTTAAACCCACGAGAGTGACCTGGAGCATTGTCCAAAAATAGAACTGACTTGAAATGTAAATTATTTTTCTTTAAATTAGTTTCAACTTCAGGAACAAAACAATCCTGGAACAAGGCACAGAAAATGACACTTGTAACCTACGCTTTCTTGTTTGAACGCCAAAACACTGGTCGATTGCCCTTGTTTTGATTTTTTAAAGCAGGAGGATTTACCGATGTGTGAAATATAAGTGGCTTAAATAAATGTATCTCTGATGCATTAAAACAGAGCAGCAGTGTAACTCTCTTTTACTGCCTTAAAGCCAGAGGCGCATTTTTCACTTTTGGATATAAAAGTTTTGTTGGGTATTCTTTTCCAAAACACGGCAGTTTTGTCTGCATTAAACACTTGTTCAGGTTTGTATCAGTGATTAGCTTTAAAAATTGCACTGCTGCTGAAGTGTCTGCTGATGCAGCTTCTCTAACAATTTTGATGTTATGCAGTGATTGACGCACCTTGAACTTATTAAACCAACCCTCCGATGCTTAAAATTCTCCATTCGTATGTTCATCCAGGTTCTTTAAAATTGTGCGTATGGAGACTTAGCTTTCTCACGAGCACCATTTAGAGGTACTCTCTTCTGGCTACAGTCTTCAATCCATAATGTTAACGCAGCTTTCATTTTTTTCAATTGCTGGATCACGAAACATGTTTGCTTATAGTGAGGTTGAAGCTGTAGAATTCCATATTTTACCTTCTGATTTCTTGATGGATCGTACAGTTGATTTATTGACATTAAAAAAACGTGATATGGAAGTAAACCACTCGCCAAGGCGTAAATGGTCAAGAATGTCAAGAATTTATATTTTTACCTTAAGCGGCAACACGACTTTTTTCCGTTTAACAATCAATTTTTCTTTGCTTTTATTCAACATTATAAATCGCGCACAAACCAGAAGATACACGTGCTATTCACTCGAAATTATTGAGATGAGAAGAAGATGAGATGAGATGAGAAGAATTATGGAGATGACGAGAAGATGAAGTTGAAGTAATAAAACAAAAGACTCGGCACCGATCGTGCAAAGGCGGTTTTTATCAAAAGCCTCGACTAATTTGTGAAAACACTTTGGGTCAAGCGCCAATAAGACTTGTTTGTTTATTAATACTTTAACACTTGTTTGTTTGGAAAATTAACTGGTAAATAAATACATATTCTAAAAATACAATATGTATCATTGGTTTTGTATCCGCAAATAAAGAAATTTTCAATTGCGAATACAAGAAATATTCACCATTTTTTTATCCGCGAATACTGAAATGCGAACAACGGACCCATGAATAAGTAAGGAGCTGTGACTGTATATACAGATTTTAGTTTATAACAGATTAGTTATATTAAATTAGTTATATATTTAGTTTATAGAAGATGGTTTATAGATTAGTTCATAGAATTAGATTTGGCTTTGATTAAACTACAAATAAGTTATTTGATTTTTTTTGGCAAAGGTCTAAAATTAAAATTAATTTTAATTCAAAATTGTTTAAAAGTACTTCGCAATAGTATCCTCAAGAACGAAACATATTTATTTATATGTTATCTTCATAATAATTTTCATATGCTTTTAAGGAGATTTTGGAAAAAATTAAACCCCTATTAAAGAAATATTTCATCGACCATGGCAACCGCAGTACCTAAAGCGTTGGTACGGTATGCCACCTGCGAGAGTGTGAGTTTCACACATGCTCAAATAGCCTGTGATGCTGACGTGGCGATGATTACCTTTTTTAGAAGCTTTTAGATTAATTTTGTATGTTTCTTGCTATTTACATTTCATCATCTCTTCATTATGTTAACATGAACGTGAAATGTTTTGTGAAGAATTTTACAAAACACACAGTTCCCATACCACATGAACCAATAGCCATCTGACTCAGAGATGGCGCAGGTACAACCAAATAACTGTGATATTTGTGAAGTATGAATCGTTACATGGTATGATGGAATATTTTTGACGCTTGAGTTTAGGCTGCTTGTTTATGGTGAGCGAGTAAATGAAACAAGTTTTTACATATTATGTAAAATGAATAAAAGTTCATGCTATTATAAGGGGGTTTAACCCTGGCGGATATTCAAAGATATTCCTTTAAGGATCCTTTCTCTTCATTTTCGATGACTTAGACTGGACTGCTCGAATTTAAACTTGATCGTACATTCATTGAAGATAATGAACCTTTGGAATACCCAAAAACCGCTCCCACGACAAAAGTGTAACAAAAATTTAGAATGACGTGTTAGGTCATCGGTGATTGAAGGTATGCGAGCTTGCTGACTTTCTAAACATTTCGACAGATCATGTTTACTATATATATATTACTTAGCATGAAAAATCTTCCTGCTTGCTAGGTGTTACACATTTGTTAACGATCAATCAAAGACCCATTCGAAAGACTACTTCTCAAGAGTGTTTATACTTTTTAAATTGGATTGCGTGCATTGCCACTTCATCGCACTATTACACTCAGAGACAAAGCAGCAATCCAATCAAAGAGGAGGTAAAAGTGTGCCAAAGAAGGTAAAAATGGCCTCATCTGCAAGAAAAGGAATGTCTAAGGTTTTCTGAAATTCTGGTGGTGTAGTACTCATAGACTACCTCCCAAAATGAAAATGCTCGTTCATAACGACAATGAACTTGCACACATATATTGGGTTGTTTGCTGCAAAATTCCATGATCTACGCTTCGAAATGATTTTACATGCGCGGTATTTGCTAGATTAGGCCTCCATTTATTATTTGTTCTTCTTAAATCTGAAGAAATGGCTCGTTGAAACAATGGCTTAATGTGCTGAATTGTACTAATGGTATTATATTGAGGGTATTTAAAAATTGGTACGTCGTTGGTCTAAATATATTGAATAAACTACATGAAAAACATTATTGACTATGTTAAAAAATTAAAAAAGAAACTGAAAAATCTTATTTTTATTTTTAGATCTAGAACTTTTCGAACAACTTTCGTATAAAAGGTTTTTAACCTTTTTAACATTATTCATGATCATAAGCATTTATATAATTTATCAAACAATGAGGGTAGTAAAAGTTCCAGGTAGTTATTTATTCAGACAAACAATAGGAGGGGAAAACAAACGATATACAATTTGTCTCAGTCATATTTCCTACCGAATGAAGAATAGATTCTAATATACAGAACATTTTTTGTTTGCCAACTGTTTTTTTTTTTCAGCGAAAGGCCAACCTTAGTAAGAAGAGAATAAAAAAGAACATCAAAAATACATGAGTTACTTGTGACATTTTTACCCCAATCCGAGAATATTTTACAAAGAGAGTGAGCTAAATTTTTTTACACTGAATGGGACTTTTCTATATAAGTTTTTTTTAGCATTTCAGAAAAAGCTATCGATATATATTACATATGTTCAAGTTGGTTAGAAGGAAATTGAAACACCACACTTTGATGGTAGATAGTTTTAGAGAAAAAATAATATTATATTTTTGGAATTTAACTTAGATTATGGTGCGTGGAAAATACGGAAAATATAATGTAAAAAGAATTAACATACTATTATGCATATTAAATATATATATATATATATATATATATATATATATATATATATATATATATATATATATATATATATATATGTATATATATATCATCATCAGCCAGTATCCATCCACTGCAGGATGAAGGCCTCTTCAGCATGCTTCCAACCTTCACGGTCCTGGCCTTTCCTCTGCCACTCGGGTCCAATATACTTAACGATGTCATCAATCCATCGTGCTTTCGGTCTTCTTTGCGGACGTTTGCGATCAAGCGGTATCCACTCCAGGATTGCCTTGGTCCATCTGTCGTCCCATCGCCTCGCTATATGGCCTGCCCATCTCCTTTTCAATGGTTTTACTCTTCCAATGATGTCACAGACTTTTGTTTGTACCCTGATCCATGCGCAGGACTTTCTGTCTCGTCTTGTAATGCCAAGCAAACATCTTTCCACTCCCCTCTGTGCCACCTGAAGTTTTTGAATTGATTGCGATGTGAGTGTCGAGGTTTCACTTCCGTATGTCATAACGGGTAGAACGCACTGATCGAATACTTTTCTTTTCAGGCAAAGTGGGAGTCTGCTCTTAAACACTATGTTGAGCCTACCAAATGCCTGCCAGCCACATTTAACACGCCGTTCCACCTCCCGGGCGGTATTCCCCTCCATTGAAATCCTCTGCCCAAGCTATATAAAGCTGTCCACAATCTCTAAATCCCTTCCTAAAACTGAAATTCTTCTGTCCTGAGCGAAGTTATTGAACATAACCTAACTCTTTTTCAGGTTTATTTTCAAGGCAAATGGTTCGCCACACCTTTGCAGTTCTTGTATACGTCTTTGCAGCTCCTCTGGGTCTTGTGAAATGAGAATAATATCATCTGCAAATCTAAGATGGTTTAAGTTTGCACCATTGATCTTTACACCATCCTGTTCCCAATCCAGTTTACGGAATACTTCTTCAAGGCCAGCCGAGAAAAGAATAGGCGATATTGCGTCACCCTGCCGTACACCTCGTTCTATATTAATTCCCACTTCAAGATCATCAAGGTGAATTGTGGCTGTAGCTCCATCATATATCGATTCTAATAGGTTTACATAGGCTCTCTCTACACCTTGGCTAAGCAGTGCATCCATTATCGCATGCTTTGAGATGGAATCAAATGCTTTTTCGTAGTCGATAAAAGCCACGCACAGTGGCATGGTGTATTCGTTGTGCCTTTCTATGACCTGCTGTACAACCTGGATGTGATCCATTGTACTGAATCCACTTCTGAATCCTGCTTGTTCTCTTGGTTGTGCGTCATTCAATTTTTTTAATATTCTTTTAGAAATTATCTTAGTGAAAACTTTGTACATCACTGATAGGAGGCTTATTGGACGGTAGTTCTTTAAATCTTCCTGTGCTCCTTTTTTATGTAAAAGGATCACTTCTGCATTTTTCCATAAGTCAGGTACTTTTTGTTCTTTGAGGCATTTTGAGTATAATTTTGCCAATGTTTTATGTAACGTCCGACCACCAGCTTTTAGCATTTCGACAGTTACACTATCCTTTCCTGGAGCCTTGCCGTTCTTCATCAATTCTATAGCATTTGTTACTTCCTCGGCTAGGATATCTGGCATTATATATTGTTCTTCCGTGGGTGTTGCTGTCCCTGACTGGCTCTGATCTTCATATAACTGGGAATAAAACCTTCTGACAATCTCTAACATTTGGATACGCGCCCTGCACACTGTGCCATCCTCACGCTTTAAAGCATATATTTGCGTTCTTTTGTTTCTCAGCTGTTTAGCTTTGTTAATTCCTTTGTTTTCTTCCAGGGTTTTTTGCACTAGCCGCATATTGAATCGGCGCGTGTCCTCTCTGATACGTTTTCTTATAGTTTTGCAGAGCTCAGTGTACTCGACCCTGCCAAAAGGACTATCTGCATTTGTCATTGCTCGCCGTTTCTTCATTAAATCAATGGTCTCACTGGAGATTTTTGTTTGTTTAAGACATTTTTCTTCTGGTGCTATTGAAGCAGCCGTTTAAAGTACATTGTTGGCGATTTCTTCATATTGAACTGATATTTCCACCTCCTCTGGATCTTGTAACGCAGCAAACCGGTTTGACAAAGCAATCTCAAAATCGCTTCCTCTCTCCAGCAGTTTTCCAGAATCCACCTGGCCCTTCTTTGATCTTACCATTCTTTCGCGCTCTTTTCGACAGTCAATCCGAACCCTTGCTCGTACCATTCGGTGGTCACTTCCAACATTAAAATTGTTAGGGACAGTACAATTGGTAAATATTGTTTTATCGTTAGTCATGATGTAGTCAATTTCGCTTGTGAGCCCAGATGGACTCTTTCATGTCCATTTTCTGCTGATATTTTTCTTATAGAATGAATTCATAATATATAGTTCTTGTCCTTCAGCAAAATCAACTAATCTGTCAACTGTGTGTCTCTATTGTCTCGCTCACCAGTTCCATATGGGCCAGTTGCATTTTCGTCTGTTCTTGTTGTTCCAATTCTGGCATTAAAATCACCCATCAGGATTTTGTACCTACATTTCTCCTTGTATAAAAGCTGGGCCACATCATCATAAAATTCCTCAATTTCCTCATCTTTATGGCTTATAGTTGGTGTATAAGCTTGGACGATTTGAAGCCTAAACTTTTTATTCAACTGAATGACGCATTGGGCTAATCGGTCGGATGTACTTTCAAATTTTACCACACTGTCCTTCAGCTTTCGATTGATGAGGAATCCAATTCCGCCACATCGGCCATTTTCCGTACCTCGAGTGTAGAGTACGTGTCCAGTTGGTTCCAGTTTGATTAACTCTTCAACCTTTCTTCATGTTTCACAGAGCCCAATAATATCCCAATGTATGTTGTCAAGTTCGATTAATAGTTCTTGCAATCGGGCCTCTGTTTTCATAGTCCGTATATTTAACGTTGCAATGTCAAAAGTCCAATGGCAGCCTGATCTAACCCGGTGATCTTAGCACCCTCTGCCTTGGGGCAGGTCTTCCCGCTGCCGTAGGTAGTTGTCCCTTGGCCTCCGGGGAATGAGGGCCGTGTTTGAGGTTGTACTGTCATATTTCAACATATTGAAATACCATGTTGTATGGACCGTAATCTGCCACGCTGGTCCAATGCGGGTTGGCAGATTTTGGAAATATATACATATATATATATATATATATATATATATATATATATATATATATATATATATATATATATATATATATATATATATATATAGATATATATATATATATATATATATATATATATATATATATATATATATATATATATATATATATATATATATATATATAGATATATATATACATATATATATATATATATATATATATATATATATATATATATATATATATATATATATATATATATTTCGCCAGACGTCACACTTGGCATTCTCAATGCTTGTGACTTGTACATTCTCAATGAAGTGTGACCTTGGCGAAACGTCTGCACGTTCCCAACAAATGGGACACAAACGATCGGATCTACTCCCGGACTAATAGTCGAGCGTATTCTTCTATCCGCGAAACACTACGAACTAACATATATATATATATATATATATATATATATATATATATATATATATATATATATATATATATATATATTATTAGATGCATATAGACCCCCTTTCTCTCCTACGTCCACTTTTTTCCCGATCTCCTCGAAACTTCGTTCTCTGATGCAACGTTCCACATATGTATTTTGTTTATGTACATTCTTCTATCGTCAATCTCTGTCGGACCCATTTGTGCCTTTCCCAGAACAGCGCTGACTTGTGTAATCCATGGTACTGTTGACTTAACTCCTGGTATGTATGTAAGAATTCCGTTGGCGAGTCTTGTCTCTCTGTGGTCTTTTGAGAATGTAGTCTGTATCCTTCCTCTGTCAGTTTTAGGCCGAGAATATTCCTCATAATTTTGCGTTCTTCTTTTAGTATGTTTTCTATGCCGCTTTTTGTATGAAGTGTAAGTATCTCGCTTGCGTATTGAACCTCTGGTTTGATTATTGTGTTGTAGTGTCTTATTTTTGCATGTGTTGATAGGCATTTCTTATTGTAAAAATTGTTTGTCTTGCCGTATGACCTCTTCATCTTCGGTGATCTATTCTTCTGAGCTATCTTCTCTCCTGTGGGTTCGAGGATCTGGCCAAGGTATTTGAAATGAGTGACCCTATTTAATTTACCCCATTTGGTGTTCAAATTTTGAACAACTAATTTTGAGCAGAATAATTCGATTTTTTAAAAGGAGATTTGTAGGCCGACTTTCTCTGCACATTCCTTGAGGACTTCGATCTGTTTGGTTGCCCTTTTTTATTGTCTGCGAGTATGGCCAGGCATGATATTTCTATGTTGTTTTTGGATCGTCCGAGTCGTATTGGTTTTCATTGTCCTTGATTTTTCAGTTCTTTTTCCCATTCCCTTATGACTTTGTCCAGGACCAGGTTGAAGAGGAATGGGGATAACCCATCTCCTTGGCGTACTCCAGTTTTAATCAGGAAGGGTTCATAAATTTCTCTAACAAATTTCACCTTAGAGGTTGTGTCAGTCAGTGTCTGCTTGATCAATCGTAGTGTTTTGGGATTTAGTTCTTGTTCTTCTATGGTGTTGAACAAATATTTTCGGTCAATGCAGTCCTATACTTTCTTGAAGTCCACGAACGCGCAAATGATTGGGACGTTCCTAATAGCTTTGTATTTCAGTATTGTGTTTAAGTTAAATATTTGTTCAGTGCTTGAACGACCAGGGCGAAAGCCTGCCTGGTACTCGCCAATTTTGTGTTCTAATTGTTCTTATGATCTCTGGAGAAGGCATGCTGAGAGGATTTTGTAAGTGACTTGTAGTAAGGAGATTTCTCGCGCGCATGCGCATTGTCATTAGTCTATTGTTTATAGGCGTTATTTCCTTAATAGAGTTAACTATCCCTTTATATACCACAAAGGCCATGCCCAGAAAGGAAACGCCACTGGCGACTCGTTTGTCTGCCCTACTTTTGAATATGCGATAGTTCCCATAGTCTACCATGTCCTCATTCGTGATGCGTGTTTCTTGTATGGCAAGCACAACTATCTTTTGCCTGTCAAGTTCTGAAGTTAGGTTGTGAAGTTTTCCTGGTTGGATCAGCGTGTTGATGTTGAAGTTGCCAAAATATGTAGGTGTTTTATATGAAAATTTGCCGGAAAGCTCCGAGTTTTTTTGAGATCGTGAAAGTCCAGGTTCTTGGACCAGGGATTGTTAGTTCCCGGAGCGTAGTGTACAGCCGCACCCTCTAGGTGAACAGACGCCGACTAGGTTGCCGGTGATTGCCAGTGCAGCCGCGACCACTCGTCAAGTATAGGAAGATCCCATCCACAGTCTACAACCCATACTTTTCGCCGACTTCCCGTCGGATGGCGTATATATGCAGTGCTAGAATTCTTTGGACTACGTCGAATGAGACAACAGTGCTGGGTGTCATCAGACACCCAACTGCTGGGTTCCACAATCTCATGTGCCGTAAGCTATAGTGATGAGGAAATTGAGATATTTTATGATGATGTGGTCCAGCTTCTAGACAATTTGATTGAGAAGTGCAGGTAATAGCACCAGCAGAAAAAAGTTTCAAACAGTCAAAAATCTTCAATGAGATCATTGATTTAATGAAAAAACGGCCTACAATGAGGAATGCAGGAAGACTTTTTGGCAGAGTCGAGTACGTTGAGCTTTGCAAAACTGTCGGCTCAACATGCAGCTAGTGCAAAAAACACTAGAAGAAAACAAGGGAACAAACAAAGCAAAACACAAGTTGAAAAATACGAGGACACAAATGTTTGCCTTAATGCGTAAGGGTGGCACAGTATGCAGGGAATGTACGAAAATGTTAGTGGTTATCAGAAGATTTTATTCAAAGTTATATGAAGATCAGAACCAGTTAAAGAGAGCACTACCCACGAAAGAGCAAATTATAGATGTCCTGTTGGATGAAGTGACAAATGCTATAGAAGCGATGAATGGAAAGGCTCCAGGAAAGGACAGTATAACGGTTGAGATGTTAAAAGCTGGCAGTCGAACTTAAAATAAAATACTGGCAAAATTGTATTCAAAATGCATCGAAGAACAAAAAATACCCAACCTATGGAAAACATCTGAATTGATTTTTGGTTGTGGTGCTTGTTGGGCTCATCGGACGTAGTCATCAGGAACGGGTAATGTGCTCTTCACTAATTTTTGGTTGACTTCCTTATTGAAATAGTGCATTGCTTCCTGAATTCCCTTTCCAAATTATTTTCTCAGCTTATCCTCCAGGTCTTCTATATTCTTGTGGACTTTGCTTTCAAGGTTTTCCAGGTTTTTATTCAGCATCTCAGAATTTGTCTGTAACTCATCTCGCAAACTGTTCACATTTCTTCGCATACTTTTAATTTTCTGCAATTTAGTTTCTATCTTGTTTTCGAGGCTCTCAGCATTGCGTTGAAGCCTATTTTCTATCTTGCTTTCCAGACTTTTAATCACAGAATTCGTGTCGCACGGAACATCGAACAGGTATTCCTCAGAATCCAAATTGTCGTTCCTCAAAGCCTTCCTCAATCTCACTTGCAGCACACTTTTCACACCGGAGATCTCCAAATCCCGTTCTTCCAACTCTCTTTTCAAGTCCACCACTCTAAAGTCTTTCAAAAGCACTCTTTGTGCACTCTTGCACCATTCTGCACCATTCTTACTTGCACATTCTTACTTGCTTACATTCTTGCACCATTATTAGCACCTTCTGGGATAATAACCCCACACCTGATACCAATGTAGCGATTTTCTTACAAATCGCCACCAAGGTGCAAATAAACAAATGTCTTTGTTAAAAAAAGTAACTATTTATTTACAGTTGACTGGTTCACTATCACAGTTCAAGAAATACAAAAAATCTGAGTACACCGCCGGTCTGTCTCTTTACATTCCCTTCTTTCTGTTCGAGAAAATTACTCTCCCCCTCTTGACCTTGACACCCATCTTGACACTGACACTCCCCATTATTTATCCGTTATGCGGGGTTGCTTCACTTCTATTGGAACCTTTGGTGTGAAACACTAAACTCGAAAAGATTTACCACTAAACACCAATCACTTTTTTTGAACTTCTCGACGCACGTTCTGCTAACCATGTTAGCATCATCAGGAGATGATATAATCTGAGATTAAATCAGATTAAATCATCAGAAGAGAGAGAGATATATATATATATATATATATATATATATATATATATATATATATATATATATATATATATATATATATATATATATATATATATATATATATAAATCTATATATCTATATATAGATTTATTATAAATCTACATATATATATATATATATATATATATATATATATATATATATATATATATATATATATATATATATATATATATATATATATATATATATATATATATATATATATATATTAGGTTCTCGGGTAGAACCGCGTTTTAGATTTATAAAATCTCGATGTTTCGGCTTCCACTTTGAAGTCATTTTTAAGATAATCTAGTTGATTTACTCCGAGGCCTCAATCTGCCTACTCCCCAGAATTCACAACCAGAAAAGAACGTAGACGGTGCGACTTCTGTATTAATAGATGAGGTTATAGGTGGGACGAGAGGTGGACGTTTAACTAGAGGGGTTTCAGATGGGCAATTTGGAAATAAGCGGTTTCCATGTATTTGGAACTCTAAGACCGTCGTCCCTCTTGATTAAGCAGTCTGGATGTTTTTCGATCTCAATTGCTTCACGAATTACGCGGGGTTTGTAGGAATATACGATAACTTTTGCCTTGTTGAAATCTATTTTCTGACCCGTTTGAAGATGATATTCTGCTAAAGTCGAGGAGAGATCAAATTTTCGGACGGCGAGAGAATGGTTGTCTCTAGTAGATTGGTTGGTATGACCAGTTGCCTAAACTTTATTAATATGCCTTTTTATTTGACGTATGTCATAGCCGTTTTGAATTAGTGCCGTTTATAGTGAATTAAGTTCTGTTTGCCTATGTTCTCTATCCGACAATCTAATTGGGATGGATGATGTGAGTTTACATTTAGATAACGGCTTGTGTGGGTAGGTTTACGATAGACAGAATAGGAGAAGCTTTGGTCTGGCATTTTTGATATTAGAACGCCAAGAAAAGGGACAGCAGAATTGTTTTCAGTCTCCATTGTAAATTGGACCTGAGTATACTGTTCAAATGTGAAAGGAACAGATTTAAAGATTGTGGTCCGTGTGGCCAAATGACGAAGATATCATCTACATATCGGAACCAGCAAGTAGGTTTCAACGGACTGGTGTTAATATATAATATAATATATATATATATATATATATATATATATATATATATATATATATATATATATATATATATATATATATATATATATATATATATATATATTATTTTCACAGTAGCGGTTCATTAGAAGTTTTCGTGGTTAGAAAAAAAACTTAGAATTTTGAATTTTTGGATTTCGGCGTTATTTAAGATTCTCTTTCATTTTAAAATATTTTCAAAGTCATACCACTTCCGGTTATCGCCAGTAACTTCTTTATTTTAAATGGAACACTCGGTATATTATTTCATTTTTGGATTTCTGAGAAAATTTCATATTGGGTTCCTCCAGGTTTCTCCGTACTTTTTTAGAACTGTTTTTTAAATATCTTTTGTGGGGTATATGGGGTCAAGGAACTTCCTATTCTTGACGAGAGAGCATATGTCGGTACCCTGATGAGTCTAACCTTCAAAGTCAGAGTCAAACATTTCACTTTTTCATTGAAGTTTTTCTTTTACTCGTTTACGCAATCATCAGTTTATTACAAATTTTACTGGTACCAAATAATAAAACTCGACACCAAATAACCAATGACCCATGACCAATTTGAGTAAAATTATTATTTTGTAAAATTATTACCGCGTTTAGATGGAGTCCAAAAAAATTACAATTTTTTTAGACAAATTACAAAAGAACTACTTTCAATAAAGCTAATACGCAGTAGTTCCTTCATGGATCTGTATGCATGCCTGTAGGCAATTTGGTATGCTGTCGATTAAATGATCAATTTGGGCATGTGGAATTCTCTCCCACTCTTCACAACCAACAAATTTTAGTTCTCGCAGGGTAACAGGATTGTTTCGTTTCTTGATTCGTGTTTTCAAAATGTCTCAAGCATGATCATTGACATTCTTGTCAGGGGAATTTGCTGGCGACCCTAACTTGGGTATTCCTTCCTACTCATGAAAATTTTGTAATCCTGCTTTTCGATGAGGAGCTGCGTTGTCATCCATTAAAATAAATGCGTATCCCACTGCGCCTCTGAAACAGACGTAAAACAGGATTTAAAGCTTTCTCGATGTACACAGCACCAGTGACTTTTCTCTCCAGGACCAGTAGAGGTGTCCGTGTACTCCTCATAATACCACCCCAAAACATCAAGCTACCACCTTCAAGTGGGATATGTGATGGAGCTGTTTATAGTCGGCCTTGTCGACCTAGGGCTCTCCAAACTAGTGTTCTTCGTGAATTAGAATACAAGCCAATTCTCGTCTCATCAGAGAACATCACGTTATTCCACTTAGGACTATTATCCACCACTTCTCGAACTCATTGCAATCCTACACTTTTCTGTTGAAGGGTTAGTTTGGGAACACGTAAAGGTCTTCTGCGGTGCAAATTTACCGCTTTCAGTCTGCGTGTTATCGTTTGTCGTGAAACATTGACCGCTTCAAGCATAACCAGCTCCCTTAATATACCACTTGTAGATACCAGACGATTTGTTCGAGCTATCGTTGATATCTGCCAGTCTTGTGCAGCTGTCGTACTTCGTTTCTACCACTTCTGGGGCAATCCTTTACGTCATTTTTCCCTTGAAATTTTTTATCTATTTTCGATACAGCATTTAGGGAAAGACCTACAATTTCCGCGATATCACTTTGATTAAAGCCATGTTGTAACAAAGCAATTACTCCTCATCTGTGAAAATGAGATATGTTTTTAGGCATTTTTAAACAGAATAATTGAAAATTGAAAAAGAACTGAACTAATATATAAATACCAGTATCAACGGAATGGGCAAAAATCGAAACACCTGTGTTATCAGCAAAACAATGCTTTTGTTATTTTCATTTACAAACGATCGGAAATAAATATCCATCACATTTTTTACAGTATCATATATATATATATATATATATATATATATATATATATATATATATATATATATATATATATATATATATATATAGATATGCTATTTATAAATATTTCAAACTTTTGGACATATCTGAATATATATTATTCGTATCATACAGATTATAAATTTTAAATGGCTAACTGTAATATCTCTTAAAATCCATTTCCTCTTGAATTACTTTAATGCGCTCCAGTGATTTTATCTAATGAGCATGGTCCATCATCAAAAAGAATTTTTTGCCTGCCTCTGCTTTTTCTACCCTCTTCCTATCCCTTTATAGTAAACCCCTTTTCCGAATCTGGATAAATATAAAGATGGAACAAAAATAACATACTCGTATAAACCACTAAGACCATACTATGATTTCATGAATTGACAAGCAGTAACTTGAAATGCAAATGAATAACTGAGTTTTTCTTTTCATATAGTGATTGAGGCATTTTTTTCAAGAAATTTAATGCTTTTCATATGACATAAAATCGACAGTATTGAAACATATATTAAGTTATTTATAACACATCTTTAAAACCACAAATATTTCACCGATAAAATTCAATTCGTGTAACCATTTTTCTTCTTTTCAATCTTTCTAATTTTAACAATTTTGAAATACTAAACTCAAATAGATTTAAATGCCACGATTTAAGACGTCAAGCGATTTAGGACGTTTAGGAACATTAGCCTGACGATACAGTAGTTAGCGTGAAGCGGGTTCGATTCCCGTACTAGATATAGACTTTTTCTAAATACTTATCAATCTCACTTAACGCAGATTTATGTATTTTTTAAAATTTCTCAACGTTCGTTCGCTAAAGTTTATATCAGCACTTTATAATAGCATATTTTAAAGTGCTATATTGCTACTTTCTAACATGTGCTACTATCTATTTTCTTAGATATTGGACACATCAATCCTTTTTGGCCATTCTTCAAACATTTTTCATATCTCCCATATCTTTTTGATGAGATCGTTTAGATATTTGTTTTATAGCCACTTTCCGCCCGGTTTTAACATTTCTGCTACAGTCTCATTTTCCTTGGTCTCATGGTTTCCCATTCTCATGGCCTTTGGCTCTATTTTCAACTTTTTACTCGCTTATTAGTTCTAGTAGTGATCATGCAAGAACAATGCCAAAATAAAAAAATCATTTCAAAACTTTGAATAGAAAAGGGAAAAACTAGATAGAAAATTAAATTGTCAAAATGAAGACATAAAATTGGAACGTCATTTTCGATAATATAATTCTCTACACCAAGGACCGCGTTGTTCTTTCGTGATCACAGGCCAGCATTTTTTCTTCTATTTTGAACCTCACTAAATGGCATCCATTTCATTCCTTTAATACGTATGGAACACATTCTATTTGATGTTGGGTTCAAGTGATATTTTCGTTCAAATCATTCCTTATCATAAATCATGGCATTTTCTCAATTTTCGCCCATCCTACACTTCTACTAATCTGAGCTTAATTTATATTACCCCTGCAGAGCCTCCATATATAGCTTATGCTCGTCCACGTCTCTTAGTAATTTCCTGCTGAATTAATGCCATAATATATACCTGTGAATTTCCATATTGTCTATATTATTTTCATTCCTTCTTTTACAATGTTATTGTTTTTCTATTTCTAGTTTCCTTCTTTTGTTCCCTTTTTTCTGCTCATTATTTTAACTTATCTTACAATTTTATTAATTTTTTCATTATTCCTTGCCTAACCGTTTTCATTTCCATCCATCCTTTTGTTCTTTTTTTTTTGGTTTCCTGTTTTCCAAGTTCTTTTCATTTTGCTCCATTTTCATTCATCCGCATCTATTATTGGCAAATTTCAAATATAATGGTGAGAAACAATTTTTGCCGAGCCGAGCTGAGCTAAATAGCTCGGCTAAATAGCCGAGATGATAGCCAAAAATAATCGCACTCTTGAAAACACATTTCATCAGACTTCAAAATCAAACCAATAGAGAGCTCAAGACAACAAGACCATTCGCCACCGAGACAAGCTGTGCAACTAACAACGGGTCCGAAAACTCGCAGTCCAGTCCAGTCCAGTCCATGTCCAGTATACGTTTTTGAGTGAGATAAAAGATTCAAAAGAGGTCGAGAAACCGTTGAAGACGAACAACGCGCTGGATGTTTGATCTCGGTCCAAGCTATTGAAAATATGGCCAATGCGAGAATTTCTGAACCCTGATGGAGTACTCTCACTCGTAACTGTTCATTTGATGGCACAAGAGTTGAATTTACAGAAACTAACTGTCCATTCAATTGTAACCAATGATTCGCAAATGCGAAAGCTGTGCGCGAAGTTGGTGCCGATGGTTTTATCAGACAAGGAGAAGGAACACCATATGACGATTTGCCGTGAAATGTTCGAACGTTTGGAGACCGATCCAAATATTCTGACCAGAGTATAATCCGGAGACCAACAGGCAAAGTTTTGAGTGGTACACAAAGGTATCTGCTCGATCAAAAAAAGTAAGTAAGTAAGAATTAATAGAAAGTCGATAACAGTGATTATTTAGCGACCATATTATATTTCGATGAGCTGATAGTGTTTAAAGTGGAGATGTAAGTGATAGGGCTCGTGTTGAGGGATGTTGCTGAAGCCAGTAAGAATGGAATAGATTGAGGGGAACAGTTAAGATTGAAAGTAAAAAGAGAGAGAGAGAGAATGTAAGTAAGATTTAATAGAAAGTCGATAACAGTGACTATTTAGCGACCATATTATATATAAGAAAGGCTGATAGTATTTAAACTGGAGATGTCAGTGATAGGGCTCGTGTTGAGAGATGTTGCTGAAGTCAGTAAGCATGGAATTGATTGAGGGGACCAGTTAAGATTGAAGGTAAAAAGAGAGAGAGGGAGAATGATGATAATGTTGGGAATGTGATGGGCTATATCAATTCTATAATGGATATTTCTCTTAAATATGAGAGAACCAAGTCCTAATCAAAATAGTGATTACAGATCATTTGAGAGGTTGAGATGAATTCTGATGTTAAGGGAAGCACGGTATTCTGTAACGACGTGTCGGACGGTTTGGGGGTCACAACATTGAAAGCAAATGGAAAGAGGTTCAGACCTCAAAAGAAACTGGTGAGTAAAGGCACTTTATCCAGATCTCATTCTGAACCAAATTGTGGAGATCCTTCTGGATGGAAATGACGGAAAGTTGTTGAAGTAAAATACTGTTTTGATTTATCTTAATTTGTTACGTCTTTCTATAGGACGTATATAATTCTCTTAATAGTTACGCCCTTCTAATAAGAGAGTTAGTAAATGAGTGAAGATCAGAGATACTGTAGTGAAACGATGTAATCTTGTAGTGGAGGTTACTTTAGCCTCATTATCCGCTCTCTCATTTCCCGTAATGCCGCAGTGGCTAGAGATCCATATAAATCGGCGAGTAGAGTGAAAATGTATTCTATGAGGTCCAAACAAAGCGATCTAATTAAATATTTATTTGACCCTTTTTCTAGTAATCTTAGTGAGTTAGCAAATTTCCAAGCACACTACCCACTTGGATAGAGGTTGACATGTATAAATGAGAGGGATTTTTCCATAGCTAGGTTTCTGCAGTCTGTATAGTGCAAACTGGATTGGCAGCTGGACTGTAACAATAATTCAAAAGAAATTGGGTACGTCGATATAATAAGGGTTGTATATCTGCTTCGCAGTGGAGGCTGGTGACAGGGATGGTACGGAAAAGTCCCAGGGACAATCTGATAGCAGAGTTTTAAATCGGATCATTCAATTTAACGTAAGAAGCTGAAGCAGAATGATACACGATACAGTCGTAATCTATCTTCGGCCTGATTACTGTTAGATAGATTTTCCTAAGCGAATGGTAATCAGCACCCCAAGTAGAGTGTACAAGGAACTTTATGAGACTGAGTGACCTTGTACAGCGGGATCTGAGATCCGTTAGATATGGTTTCTGCAAAAGTACCCAATTGAGGATTTTTCAGGTCAAAAATTGAAGCCTGAAAATATAGTCAAGCTGTGAGCTCACCGAGGACTTTCTGGATTCTTATCTCGCATACACGATAGCTGCGGGAAGAATAGTAAAATCGATTACAATCTGCGTAGAGACAGTATTCGACTTTTTGGGAAAAGATTTCATAGATGTTATTAATAGCTACCAAAAAAAGCTCGCATGAGGAAGTCAAAGATGAAATCGATACTCATTGTCTTCTTTGATGCTTAAGGTGTGAGCACAAGGAGTTTGTGCCCGCTGGCCAAACAGTGAACGGCAAACTTTACGCAGGAGTGCTCAAACCTTTGAGGATGAGGGTCCGTCGCGTGCTAAGAGAGATAGCCGATTCCTGGATGATCCATCATGAGAACGCGGCCAGTCACACCTCGCTAATTGTGAGGGAGACACTGGCCAAACACAATGTGACAACGCTGCCCCAACCACCTTATAGCCCAGATGTGGCCCCCCAGACTTTTTTTTGTTCCTTCAAGGAGATCAAGAGGAGCCTAAAAAGACATCATTTTATTGAGGCAGTCCAAAAAGATTCGATGGAATGCTAGAACAGCCTTGCAGTTGCGGACTTCCAGGGAGGCGTATGAAGACTGGAAAAACCGCTTAAGTTACATTACATATTTCTTCAATAAAGGTTTTTTTTATAACCTCAGGTCTGATTCTTATCGGACAAACCTTATATGTATATATATATATATATATATATATATATATATATATATATATATATATATATATATATATTATATATATATATATATATATATATATATATATATATATATATATATATATATATATATAATAATGTTAAATAATCCTACGATAAAACACTCATTTCCAATAATCAATTTTTATAATGTACTTTAAAGATATTCTAAGCCTATTCTGAGACATAAAAAATATATTGAACGCATAAAAATTAAATTAAACTATTTGAATATCAGCATCTATCTTTTCCGGCTCATAAAACCAAAGATCGCTTTATGGCATTTCAAAAGTATTATATTACAACCAACGCGGGTATTTCCTAACGAAATATCAAACCATTCAAAGCCATAAAGCTGCAGCGGAGGAGAATGACAACTTATCCCTTAGAGCGAAAATGGAACTTTGCGTAGAACCGAGGCATTTTATCAGACAATAAACCTGCCGAAGCTATGAAGCAGCCACTAGAGAACAATCATGGAGAACGAGGCAGACACCTCGACAGAACGATATATATCAGGCTTTGTGAACCATTAATAGGTAACCTTTTCAATGCGTACATTCATTTTTATTATAATATTTCATTAAAATATAGGGTGTGTTTGTATGCGGGTAGCAGTTATACAATTATTAGAATTTGTATTAATATACAGGTTGTATTTCTAATTTGAATTAAAGAAACAGGTTTTTATATCGCTATTTCGTTTTATTAATCCAATTTATTATATATTTAGACTAGGATCAAAATATCAAAAGTCAGCATTTTAAAATTATCAACGTTTCGAAAAAAGTATTTGGTTCTTCAGGATACTAAAATTTTCAAAAATATGTCAGGTTGCAAAAATATTCAATCAATACAAATTAAAGTAAAGTAATTTATAACTAAAAAAAATGTTTACTACATATACACATAGCAAATGTTTCCTTTAATCAAAGCACAAACTAAGTTTACTGTATATCAGTTTAGACTTTTCACAAGTATCAGAGGGACACTTGAGAAGCCTTTCCGCAGAACGTAGCATGCTATATACCACGTTCGGGCGTATAATAGAGTCATCTGAAATGCTCAACAAAGCACTCGAAGGATTCTTATCAGAACCAACTTTAACTATCATCTCTATGAACATAAAGGTTATTTTTCCCTGCAAAAAACAACTACTACGTGAGCTATGTCAAACAAACAAATGCAACGTACTTTGCGTGCAAGAAACGCATAGGAACAGTAACCAACGACGCCCCAATGTTTCAGGGATGAAACTAATTGCAGAAAAACCACACGTGAAATAAGAGAGTGCCGTTTTCATCAAGCCAGATCTCCAAGTAAGCACCACATGCCACACCGAGGAGAATAATATCGAGATCGTCGCTATCGAGTTTACTGACTTCACAGTGACCTCAGTGTATAAGCTCCCAAACGAGATCTTCAGTTCAGGCCACCTTGACAAACAAGTAACATTGTTCATTATCGGTCAATTCAATAGCCATAGCTATGCACAGGAGATCGGAAACGGAGAACAGAAACACTGTCTTAGCATGGGTTGAATCCAGGCGGATAGCACTTATCCACGACAATAAACTATCTCCATCTTTCAACAGCGGAGGACTACGCCGCGGACAAAGATAACGCCACGGTTTTTGCAACGACACTGGAAAAACTACCATTCACGCAAATGTCAAGTCAGGCCAAATTGCACATCAGCTGCTCAAAAATGGAAAGCCCTTAAACAAACGCAATACGAACTTAAATAAAATACAGCGCGACCACACACAGGAGACAAATGAGGTTTCTAAACCATTCTGCATGGCAGAACTCGATAAGGCAATAAACAAGTGTAAAGGCGGAAGGGTAGCCGGCCTTGACGAGATATGCGTAGAACAGATAAAATATTTTGAACCCGCTGCCAAAATTTACATTGACATTGATCAATCTTGACATCTTGCAAAATACCGAAGATCTGGAGGAAGTCCCGAGTTATAGCCAGCGTAAAACTAGGCAAAGAACCGCACAACCTTAAGAGTTATAGACCTATTTCATTACTATACCATCCCTATAAAATTAGTGAGAGAATCATTATCCACATACTATCGGATGCAATGAAGCCTCTCCGAATCCCACAACAAGCTAGGTTTAGACCGGGTAAATGCTGTACTTTTCAGATCTCTGAAATCTTCTGAAACACAACACATCGAGGATGGATTCGAGGAAAAATACATTACTGGAGCCCTCTCTATAGACCTATCGGCGGCCTACGATACAATCAACAATCGACTGCTATTACGGAAAGTGTATGCACTAAGCAACGACTACGGCCTGACACAAATGATTGGAAATCTCCTTCAAAACAGAAGATTCTTTGTAAACTTCCAAGGGTAAAAAAGCCGGTGGCGAACACAAAAGAATGGCCTGCCATAAGGTAGCGTACTGGCTCCACTGTTTTTCAACATTTATAGCAATGACTGCCCAGCGCCATCACTGCCCAAGTAGATAATTTTGAGATCCTCGAACAGAAATTATCAGAAGTCCTTGGCCAACTTGCTACCTACTATAAAGAGAATTGACTCAAACCTAATCCCTCAAAGAGAAAAAAAATATATCGTTTACGTCTACAAACCATCCCCTATCCGGACATCAACCTGCCCGTTGTCGACATAAATCGAGAAAGATTTTCCTGCACACAACGAGAGCAGTAAGAGAATCTTACTAACATACCCCAACAAGCTAGATTAGAAACGTGCCAAGATAGAAAGGCCCATCTTACAGACTGGTTTATACCAAGGAAGGAACTTCCCCCAGGTCACACAAATCAATGGGTTATATGGAAATCCTTGAATACACTAGGCTCCGGAGTTGCAAGGTCTAAAAGTAATATGAACAGTTGGGGCTTTGAGCAGTCTACTGTCTATCTCATGCAATGAGAGTTATACCCAAACACCTGCAGCGTCGATGAGCTCATGAGGGTTACCCCATACGCACTAAACGTGGCTAAGTTCTGGTCAAAAACTTGTTAGTACTTATGTTCTGTGTTGCTTTGTATGTTACGTCTTATACAATTTTATCGTTACAAATTTTAACTACGGAATTTATGCTGTTTGTATAGTTTCGATTAAATTTAAATAAAATTACATTACATTACAAGGCATGTTATTTACAGCGTGGCGCAGTGAAAACGAATGTTTTTCACTTAATCATAACATTGTTTATTTTAAAGATCATTTTTTTGTAACAGCTAAATGAAGTAATAATAGTACCTTTTTAAATTAATGGTGGAAAATAATGCAAGTCAAGTGTCGATCTTCTGAGTCACATATCTGCAATCTCTTTTGAAAGTTGTGAAACATTTTGAAAATCATTTATTCTGGTACTCTTACGATTTCTCAACGAATAGCAAATTTCAGTTCCTGTATCGTGCTTGGATTGTTAGAGTACACTCTAAACTTAAGGTAACCTCACAAAAAAGTCACATGCAGACAAGTCTGAAGAACGTGGCGGTCAAGGAACCTCGCCGAAACGAAATATTACGTTGAGGAAACATTTGTCGAACACATGCCATTTATACTCTCGCCGTGTGAGCTTTGGCACCGTCTTGTTGGAACCACAGTTCTCTCATATTCCCATTCTCTACATTTCTGCTTGTTTACATGTTTATTTAAATGGAAATGTGCTTCATCACTCCTTACTATCATGGCATCAGGCTCACCAGCAAAAATGATGCACATTCCGCATAGAATTCTCACGGCTGTGCAAAATTCCTTTCGGTCAGCCGTTGCATAATTATTATTTTGTAGGGGTGAAATTTCAAGTCGTCATGCAAAATATATTGTAACAATCGACGGGACATTCTCAGAGCTGATGCTTGGCGCATAGTAAAACGCTAAGGACTAACAAGAAGCGCCCTACTGACTGTTTCCACATTGTCTGGTATCCGAACGGTACGGGAAAGGTCAGGTGGTTTGCTCTTCATAACAGATCCTGTAGTTGAAAATGCTTCAACCAATTGGAATATCGTGTTTCTATCTGGAATTGGCCCTTGACTACCTTGACGTCCAACGCTGAAATGTTGAAAAGACGTTGCGCCGTAACTACAGAACACTGCTTGATGACAAATACGCGATGCACCAAGGTACACGGTGCCATGCCTAAAACTGCATTATCTGCGCTGTTCGTTGACAACGGAAAGCGGACTCCTCTCTTTCCAAAATACTAACCGTTCCAAAAACATGCGTTTCCTCTGCGCTACCCTGTATTATATTAGATTTAAATTCAGAGAATGTTGCTTTGGAAAATAAATCTGTTTCTATTGTTCAATTTCTGTTCTAATTATATGAACATCCAGAACTGATGTGCTGTTTTAGTTTTCTCTTTGTTTAGTACAATTCGCGGAGGTTTTCTGAGGTCTAAAAACGCTTGTTTTGGTTTTGTTTATTGACTACCTCATTTAAACAGAAATGGACCCCACAGCTCATAATGATAATTATATCTTCCTTTTCTTCAAATACTGTTTGAGCGAATGTGAGGCGTTGTTGATGATCCCCTTTTTGCAACTCTGAACAATCGTCAATTTATAAGGGTGAAAGCTCAAATCATTATACGGGATACGCTTTGCAATATTCTTACATATCCCCCCGCTTGGCTAAGTGAGTGAAACTTCGGAAATTCACTTTCTTCACTCCATTTACATTCCGTGGTGTGATCGGGATGGACCAACACTTTATTCGAAGTGGAACAAGCAATCTTAGAGTGGTTTTGTGGCTGGGGATCTCATCATGACGTCCAACAACAACTAACAACAACACCGCAGACAGGGACTTGGAATAACACCGCAAGCTATTTCTAAATATTCTAAATATTTTTATAAGCTAGGTAAACTTCAAAAGGGGAGTAGTTTGGTCCTCTATGAACTCGCGTCTGAGAATAGGAATAGATTATTTTATGTTGTTTCATCATTGCTTGCCTTATGTTGTATAAAAGTAAACATACCTATAAATTGGATGTCCATTTGAATGACACCATGGGGAACCATATATGGCACAGCGAAATCAACACACACTGCCTGGCTCCCTCCTTTGGGTAATATTGCTAATTTCTCCCGAACTGCACAGGGTGAAGGTTAGGTGAAGGTAGGGTGAAGGCAACGAAAGAACAATGGAACAAAATGCACAATGCAAATGTGTCAGAATTGCCCATACGTAAGGCCTAAACAACCTGCCGCGGTATAATTTGGAAAATGGCATAGGCACTAATGAAAGGTATATCTTAAAAGACCAGGAATGTCGATCTTATCAATGTGCGGGATAAGAAAATACTAAGTTTGAACATCCCGAGGAGGACCTGGGGTCGATTAAACATGTTTAGAACCGAATATAGCAGAGGCAATGAAAAGGAATATGGCGACGTCCCCTGTATATGACTGCGGTAGCCAATATCAAACCATGAACTACCTGATGAACTCCTGCCCTTTGAGAAGGTTTCCTGGTCGCATACGGAAACTCATTGATGCCATGCCCACTGCACAAAATGGCTCGACGATTTCGACGTGGATGTATAATCGCCTAACAACTAGCCTCTCTGACTGGACCTCTTTGTGTATGTGCACTATATATTTATGATATTTTGACCTTATGTGTACCTTGTTTGTAATATATTTATATTTACTCATACTTGGTTTATGTTTGTTTTTTATTTATTTTTCTTCTTTCTTTTTTTTGCTTATATACAAATATCCAAATTTTAATGAATGTTTGTTGCTAGTTCTCTTTTATTGTATCAAATATAATAATGTATTATGATATTTGATATTATCATCATCATCAGCCTGTGATCAATCCACTGCAGGATAAAGGCCTCTTCAGCATGCTTCCAATTTTCACGGTCCTGGGCTTTCCTGCCATTCTGGTCCTATATACTTAACGATGTCATCAGTCCATCGAGCTTTCGGTTTTCTTCGTGGACGTTTGTGATCAAGCGGTATCTATTCCAGGACTGCCTTGGTCCATCTGTCGTCCCATCGCCTCGCTATATGGCCTGCCCATCTCCATTATATATATATATATATATATATATATATATATATATATATATATATATATATATTTCCAGTTTTCTGAAAAAGATCTTCCCATGTAATATTGTGACCTGTGGAAGTAGATCCTCTACAATAATCTAAAGAGGCGAAAAACTTTGATTATTCCTACTCAGCCATTAACCAGTACCGTAATACTAAATATCCACGCCAAAAAGGTGTTACTGTGTTGGTGGCTAGTCTGGGCGTCGGACATCCAACGCTCAGCTGAGTGGAATTAATGATGCTCTGGGAGCAAAAAGGTTTTATACTAACAAGGGAAGAAGAAAAGTATCTGTGCTTCAGGGCGCTGTAAGGCCATACAAAAGGACGCTGGAAACGATCACCTAGTTTGACTAGGAAATTTAGTCATACCTTAATATTCTCCAGACTTGGCCCTTCAAGCTTTCTTCTCTACCATTCTCTCACAACGTCATTTGACTAATAGATGTTTCAGTCTCTTGACGGATTCAAAAAATACCTCTGTGACATGATTACATTAAAATTATCAAATCAGGCTTTTTTTGGATCTAGTATTCGATAATTGTGTAATCGGAGGAAGCAAAGTACGGAGAGTAAAGTTTGCCAAAAACGCGTATGGTCTAGCATTGTCTCGAACCTTTCTCTTGGCTAATTGAACTTCTGGTCTATAGCTCATCAATTTAATTCACATGTTTGTGAATAGTACTTCTCCGAATTATATATATAAAAATAGAATATAGAAAAATATAAAAATAGAATATTTATAGAATATAAAAATCCCAATATAAAAAACCCAGTCCTTCCAAAAATATTGTTTGGATGTAAAGTAGCTTTGGCGCTGGTTGGAGGGGCATCTCCTCACTTACACCATGATCTCTTATTTTTAACATTATCACACACAATCCATTTATCATCACTTGTAACCATCCTCTTTAAAAATAGATCGACTTCATTACGCTTTAATAAAGAATCTCAAGCAGAAATTGTGTCTATCATATCTTCTCGGTTAAGTCATGCGACCACCATACATTGGCCTTGCAAACCATTCCAAGCTGCCTTGCTGCATTTCTACGATTTCTCAAAATGGTTTTACACCGACCACTTTCAATTAGCGTCAATATTTCGTTACCATCAGCATCGGTCGGTCGTCAAGAAAGTGGTGCATCTATAAGATTAAAATTGTTTTCATGAAACTTACTGAAACACATACAGACAGTGGAACCATCTACGGGACGTCGTCAATAGCACCCTCACCGTGCACACACCATAGCTCTTTCTGCGTCTGCGAAGCATGCTTGCCATTTCGGAAATATTATATTATACATAATATGTCGAAAATTCACCTTCTTTTCTGCCATTTATATGCCAATATAAAAACGTTGCAAAAGTAATGTAGTGTTAAAGTATGAAGTTTATACCTCGAAAATATAAATTAATTATGAGTTAAGATTACTTAAATTTATATTTCAATAATACTTTTAGTATAGAAAAGAAGAGCATAGTTAATAATAAAAAAGAAGAATATGAGCAGTATTATATTCGTAAATATTTAAAAATTAAAACAAAAAATTTAATATTAGAGCCCTATTTTTTGCTTCTAAAACGTTTCTCACTTATTCTCGAAAAAAAATTTGTAATGAGAAAAGGGAAGGTATAATTTAATATAGAATCGATATTTTCCATTTCCTATCCTGATTGATAGCTTAGTTAAGTAAATGAAACACCACCTCGGTCGTATTAGAGATTGAATTTGGGCTTTTTTAAAATTAAATTTATATCCGCATAGTAAGAACTTGTTTCATAATATATTTTCAAATTGTTTCAAATTTTACCGGGGATTTTTCTTTAACCGATAAAAAATGTTCTAGATTTTATATCACTAGTAGCTCCAAATTTCAATAAATTTGTTTGTGATCGTTTTGTGAATTTATGAAAAGCTATTGGAAATATGTAAACAAAGTAAACATTTGTTTGTTTGTGTTTTTTTTTGTTTGTCGTCTTGTACAATTGTTCAAATTCATTGTCACACTATTGGTTTTTACTGACCGATAATGTCTCATTCGATGCATATCATCTTCGTTTACATTTTCTCTTTCTTCTTGTGTGCATGCTAAACGTGTTTGTGATAATCGATTCTCTTCAATTTCATTTCGCTCTTCACGTTGCTCTGCAGTTATATTAAATCGGAAATTCGTTTGGTGTGTAGCATTGCGAGTTCTGCGACCTAAATTGCTCCGTCTTAGGCGGTATTGCAATGCGATTATTAAATTGTGTTAATTCAATTCAATTGTGTCGATTGCGATACAATGTGCGATGCGCACATCGCAAATTGCACGCAATCACAAATCAACTAAAAATGGACAATTGATTCACTTTACTGTATAATCGTTTATCACTTCAAAACTCGCCGTATTTCGTAGGTAAACCTAGAAATTTGTTTCAGATAAAACGACAGAACTTAATTAATTTCATGAAGGAATTGCAATGAATTAACAACAGAATCACAATTCAACTGAAAATAAACAACAGAATTAATTTTTGGTCACTATGTAATCGATTGGCTTGATTCACAATTTTACAATCAACTGTGAAACGACATTTGCGGACATAGCGAAATAAATTGGGATAGAAATAAAATAACTATATTTGTTATATAGTTACATATATAGTTATATATATTTGTTGCCTCTTTCCAAATTTTTCTCCAGATCTTCCGGTTTTTTTTTCAATTGAAAACATTCAATTAAATTATTTCCATTCCAGAAGCATAACGAACAAAACAAAAAAGAATCAACCAAATATATCGTTCCTAATGTCAATTATGATCGAAAGTGCGTACAAAAATTATGATTTTTGAAGTTTGTCCGAATTTTTCGACTTTCCTTTATAATTGTCTCAATTTATTTTCCTGAAAACTTTTCCAAGACCATAACGAACAAAACAAAACAAGAATTACGCATATCTGTCATCCGAATCATGAGTTTGGTCAATCATGGTCTTGAATTCATACAAAAATCCGATAGAAAAAAAGCACTTTCAGTTTTTACAGAATTTTTCTTTTCTTTTCAACTTTTCCAGTTTTTCTTTCCCTAAAAAACCTTATTCGGACTATTATAAACATTTTAAAAAAAATTAGCCAAATCGGTCCAGCCGTTCTCAAGTGATACGCTTACCAACGAACAGCTATTTATGTAGACAAGTACATCTACTCTTAATGTTATTTATGACAATTAATAACCGCAAAATTCTTTGAAAATTTAAATATTGTCTAATAGAAAAGAAAGTCATTATACCATTATTGCAATGGTAAATCGACAAACTTAGGTAGGGTAACCAGAGATGTCCTTCTATTTAATTACTTATACGAGAATACAGTAAAAAATCAGATAATTTTTCTATAGATGGTGGTACGATCACAAAGCTTTTCAGCATTTCTGAAAAACAACTTGCTTTCCTTTTAGTAGCGCTCCTCCAACCCGAAGGAATTTTAAGGCGATTTATTGATTCATGTCTGTTGATAAAATGTGGATTCAGCACTGAATACCAGAAACAATCAAAACAGTGCATTTTATCCGACAAACGTATTCTGAACAAAGCGAACGTACTTCTCTCGACTGGAAAGATTATATAGCCACTGTTTTCTGGAATTTCGCCTGACATTATTTTCATAAACTATTTGGAAAATGGAAACATGACCACCCAAAAGTATTATGTTGCATTTTTGGTCAAATTTTAAGAAGACCTGATAAAAAACACCCTTATTTGGCGAAGAAAAAATGCTGCTTTATAAAACTATTGCACTTACTTATTCGTCTGCCGTTGCAACAGCAAAATTGGTCCATTTGCGCTGCGAATTGATGTCGCGTCCACCCTATTCCCCGGACTTAACCCCCTTCGACTTGTTTCTCTTTTCAAACATGAAGAAATGACCGACTGAAAGGAAATTCACACCATATAAAGAGATCATCGCCGAAACAGACGACTATTTTGCACAATTCGTACTTTTCGAAATGCATGAAAAAAATTGGAAAGTAGTTGAGAAAAGCGTATCAAGCTAGAACTAGACTACGTTACAAAATAAATCGATTTTCGATCAAAAAAACCTTTTTCGGTCAAACAATATTTATTTCATTTAAAAAGTATCGGATTTTACCGATACTTTTTCTACCCTCGTATATGGTGAAATAATTATATTTTACTACAACACTCCGTTGTCATTGTCCGACTCAGTTGTCATTAAATAATCCATTGACATATACCTCAAACTTCTACAACAACAAAAGATTAGTATTTCTGTATAGTAGACCACAGTTTATATTGATATAGTGAAGATTTTTAGAATGTCGTGCCGGAATAACTTGAAATGAAATCGTCTATATGCAACTAAACATGCTTTAATTCAGAAATGGCCAAAATTAATTAACTGAGAGGAAGTACAGTCCACATTTACTATTCCTGCTCTCAGTATTCTCGGATTCACTATTTGCAGATAAAACGTTTGAGAACATATCTCTGTATTCGCAGTGTAACATCAAACGCTTGTCGTGTTTGAACGTTAGGTATCTATGGATGCATTTGCTCTTTGAGATAAATGCCACCTATATGTGGTGCATCGATAGGCGGGGACGATAAGAACACGGCTTTTGTTTCTTTGCTTTTGTTATAAAATGCTTTTATTTCCTTCGGTATCTGTTTGTATTGTCCAATTTTATAATGTTATTAGTATTGAGCCTTTGAAAAAAACCACATGCGGGTAAATTTGAAATATAGTTCGAATTTTAAGAAGCATTTTAATTAGATGTTAAAATAAAGTTAGAAATCCTTAATACATTACGTAACAAAAAATGATCTCCTGTTTGGCTTGCTCCCTCTTCGAAGTAAAGCAGTCTACAGTTAGATCAATTAAGAATTCATAATCAAAAATATGAAGTGCTGTATCCTCTGAACTATCTTCGAAAGTTACAAGAGATTTGCCCATATGGAAAAATGGAAGTAGCTTTAATCCAAGAAACTGTTTCAACGTTTTTCAGTTATATATCGAACAATCCATGAACTTTTAGGATGGTTGGTTCAGTAGACTTAAGCGGTGATATTCATTGCATAACCTCAAACGTATAGACATCAACTGAAAGGAGTCCAATTTTTAAAATACGCATAAACTCCATTCGAATCATTTATCAAAATATCTCGAACACTTTGGGTTTTTCTCAAATAAAATGTATCTGAAAGCATACCGGAAATTAATGTTTTTGTTTCATAAACTGAAACAATATATGTTTCTAATATATTTTAATTATTAATTAATACTGTGATGACGTTGCTTATAAATAAGTTTTTGCTCTCTAATTTGCAAATTTTTAATTCTGTATTTGTAGAATAGTGGCTTCTAATAAAACATTAAAAGTCGATTTTTGGTCTTTTCTATATTTTGGAATTTTCTTCGCTCAAAAAATACTGCAAAGATTTAAACAAATAATAATCAAAGTATAAAACATCAGGCAGATAAGACAGATAAGTTGACACCCACCATTCAAAATGTTTAATCTTATTTTGAATCATTTTTTGCAAAGTGCAGGTTGCGTTGTCATGGTATAGAAGCACAAATTTTCTATTATCTAACTTCGGATGCCTATTAATCACAGCTTGGTTTACACATTGTAATTATTCACAATAGAGATCTAAAGTATAGTTTAACCTAGTTCTAGTATTGTAAAACAGATTGTGCCCTAAATATTTCACCAAATAAAAAAAACCTTTTTAGCATTGTAAGAATGTATTGTCGTATACCACCGCTTTCTCTTTGATAGCTATACTCTGGTACGCTTAAAATTATATCCTAAAATCTTTCTAAAATACTCAAATCATAGCTGACAATCGTAAATATTTTTTAATTTAAGTTTTTTAAGTTTTTTTTTAATTTAAGCGATACCTCAGAAAATTATGTTACTTCCTATTGATATTTTTTTTTATTTAGGAGAAATACGTTCAAAATAACGTAGGTGGCATAATTCGAATTTAGCGGACTCAGGCGCGCAACTGGTAACCGCAGCACGTGATCGGAATAGATTTATTAATCTGTCAAAAAGTGAACTCCCCCTCTCATTCGCCCCGGTGTCATGGCCGAAGACAAGCGTTTGTACATTACAAGTTTTTTTATATAAATGGTAAGTTTTTGTCTGTTGTACCTATGTGCGTAACATTTACTTTATCCCTCAAGAACCCTCAAGAAAACCCTCTTTGTATTTATGTTTGAATTTCGTTTTTTTCAAAACGTTCTATGAATAAAACGACATACATAAACAACGGACTCAATGATATAGTTATGCTATTTTGCCCATAAGAACTCAGTCAAGGAGTTCAACTTAATCTAGCTGTTCATTTATTTACAAATATCCCAAAATGCCACGTGGTTAGAAGCGCACGACTGATCGCCAATCCTGGAGCGCAGACTCAATGCAGAAAGCTAGAGCGGCAGTTCGAAATAATGAAATGGCCTGGTTATTGACATCAAAAATATTTGGTATTCCTCAAGCAACGCTCCGGAGGCATGCTTTGGGTGGTAACAAAACTTTGTAGTCCAATTCGAAAAGTCTTGGAGGTTGAAAACTTACCTCTCCATCTGATGTAGAAAGACAATTAGTTCAACATTTGAAATCCCTTGAATCTCGTTTGTTTGGATTGACACGAGCATCTGTGCAAGAACTACCTTTTCACTTGGCCGAAAAAGCAACTGTTTCGTTCATAGATTTAACCCACAAAAACAAAAAGCTGGACAAGAATCGGTGGAAGGATTTCTGAGACAAAATAAAAATATCTCTCTGCGCAAACCTGAAGCTACTTCAAGCACCCATGCTCAAACTTTTAATCGGCCTCAAGTCCGAACGTATATTCAACTGTATGGAACGCTGCTAGAGTCAGTAGACTTTAGGTCACATCGAATTTGTAATGCAGATGAATCAGGCCTATCTACTGTACAAAAACCACAAAAGACATTGGGTACTGCTGAAAGAAATCAACTTGGCGTTATAACCAGTGCTGAGCGTGGAACAAACACCACTGTTGTTTGTTGCGTTAATGCCTTTGGTGCGTTTGTCCCGCCGATGATGATATTTCCAACGAAAAATATTAAAAATAAACTTGTCGACGAAACTCCTCCTGGCACTTTAGGTGGAGTTCAACAATCTGGATGCCAGCTGAAATATTTCTGAAATGGATAAAACATTTTCAAACTTTTGTAAAACCAGGTAAGATAATTTTGATTGTCGCCGGGCATGCAAGTCATAAAGGGATTGAAACTTTAGAATATGCGAAACAAAACGCTATTCATATTGTTTGTATGCCTCGACACTGCACTCATCGCATGCAGCCTCTTGATATTTCTTTTTACGCGCCCTTTTTACTTAAACCTTATTTTAACCAAAAAATATCCAAGTGGTTGAAAGCACATCCTTCAGATTGCTGGCCTGTTCAACAAAGCATACGGCAAGGCAGCTACAGTACAAAACGATTGTCACGGATTTAAAAGAATTGATATTTGGCCTTTAAATACTGAATATTTCCCGATTATATGTACAAATCTGCGTAGACTAAAACATACCGTTGGAAGACACCTCCAATAAGCGGCCTCACAAGCAAACGACTCCTGATCATGTTTCTATTGCTGGGCCATCTAAACAGCAACAAGACGGTTACGATTTTTGCTCTCAGTAACAAACGTTCTTCAGATTGCTATGACTACACAACCTCAATTTCAACTACAGAGATCCCGGGCCGTGACACCTAATGAAAATAATTCAGCTAAAATAGCAGCCTACCAAACAACTAGCCGACAAATGATCTCAGGTTCCAGCCATAAACACTGATCAAAAAGTTGTTTTAACTCCTTCAAATTAAAATAATCCATCTGCTGCTAATAAAAAACATCCATCATCCTCTATTCTTAGTGTCCGTATTGAGGACATTTCTCCAGCCCTAAAAGGACGTTGTATTAGTAGACAAGGGAAACTTAAACCAAAGACTCGGCACACCTTAGTTTCAACTTCTACTCCTAAAATGAGGATTTATCATGTTAGGAGTAGAAGTTAGTTAGGATATCATCTAAATTTATCGAAAAATGAGCCCAAAGCTCCCCGAGAAAGGAGTAGACGAAACGCCACTAAAAAGTTATTAGAAGACGACAGTGAAGAAAAAAATGTTCTTAATAGCCTTCAAGATGATGAAGAGAACTATCCATGCATATATTACATTGATCTTTTTTCACAATCTATGCCTGGAGAAGAATGGTTGCGGTGTTTAAATCGTTCGCATTGGGCACCATTTTCATGCGCTGACGTTCCTAGAAAAACCAAGCGTTTCATTTATGAACTTTGTCAATAATTATATTGTTTTTACGTGTATGTCATTTTGTTCATAGCATATGGATAAAATGAATTTGACTGATCTCCGTTAAACTAAGATCACTTTTTTTCTTATTTTTAGCCTATAAATGTTTTTAAGTTTCAATAAATAAAAAACCAAAGATGATTGTTGTTGAATATGATTGTGATCTGTATTGTCAATAAAGAGTTATGACCCAAAAATAAAACCATATGCCATTGTGTACGTATTTCGCCTATTAAATAATCGTTCGTTGTAACAATACGATTCCCAGCTCTTATTTTCGCACTTCATTCGGTATAACGGGTATGGTTGTCGCTTTCATTCTATGCTTATATGTTATCAACAAAAAATAGTCATAGAAAACCGGATTTAGTAAATTAACTAGATGATCAAGAGAGTGATCTTATGCGAGGATGTATTGTCATGTACTAGGGTCCAATTAGCTTGATGGACATGTTCAAGTTAACTAAAAGGTTACGATAAAGATTTTCTTTTATTTGAAGCAAAACTTAATAATAGCGTATTGTTCTACTACGATTTTTCATCAAGTGCCATAAAGCCGTTATCTTTAACTCCACATAAAAGATGTTAAGGATTGTTATGAACCAAATCAGATAATAAAAAAAGGGTGTTTTCCGATATATTGAGTATTTGTAAAAACCGCAGGTTGATGATAATCCACTATTTGTAAAACTCATTTATCCAAAATTATGAATATTATTATTAGTGAGAGAGAATCAAGGCTCACAAAAACATTGTCGAATCCCTTAATTAGGAAGACCTGCCTATACCGGAATCACACAATCTACTCGCTTACCCTGTACTTAGAGTATTTCACATGTCGATCGATCTCTATCACTTCTCTTACAACGTCGATATTTCTTAACAAAACAGATGATGGATATACTTCATGAAATACACAGAGCGTCCATTAACTATCAGTACTGGTCGGGAAAATGTGATATCTGAAAAACGAAATATCCGGCATTTTTTATAGATTATTATTCCGAGTATTCTCCTCTCGCTTCGGTACATTTGTCACATCGATTCAATAATGATTCATATGCGGCTCCACCTCATTTTGTGATATAGCCTTCAAAGCACGCGTCGAAGCTGTTTGGATGGTCTGAATGTCTTCAAAAAAAACCTTTTAACTTTGGGAATAAGGAGAAATCACAAGGGCTAAATCTTGTGAATTCGGTGAGTGGTTGATCACACAGACTTGGTTTTGGGACAAAAAGTGGCACACAATTAACGATGTGTGACTTGGGGCATTATCGTGCAATAAACTCCAGCTGTCTGGTATCTCTGGAATTTTGTAGATCAATCGTTTCAGAACTTCTAAGTAGTATTGCCCAGTAACAGTTTCACCAGCTAAAATGAACTCTTTCTGGATGATGCCTTTGCTATCGAAGAAAATAATGAACATTGTCCTCATTTTTCAAGGAGTTTTTCCTATTTTTTTGCCTGTGGTGAGTTTTTCGACTTCCATTCCACACTTCGGCGCTTAGTTTCTGGATCGTATTGGAAGTACCATGTTTCATCCCCCGTAACAATTGATTTCAGGAAGTTTTGATAATTCCTGGCGGCTGCGACTACCTCTCTGGAATTATTGACACGAAGTGATTTCTGCTCCTCCGTCAACGTGTGTGGAACAAACTTTGCACACATCTTTGTTTTACCCAAATCCTTGTGAAGAATGAATCACATCGTTTCTTTGTAGATATTCAAACCCTCTTCCATCATTTTTAGTAAAACATTGCGGTTATTTGCTACAAAATCGCGAACTTTTTCGATCATTTTCGAGTGCGAGCTGAAATTGGTCTCCCGTCACGTTTGTCATGCTCTAGCGACACTCCGCCATACAAAAAACGTTTATGTCGCTGAAAAAATGTGTTCTGCTTAAACAATCATCGCTGTACACTTACTGCGCATCAACCGGAATGTTTCCGTCGCAGTTTTACCTAGTTTTGCGTTGAATTTAATAACAGCTCTTTATTCTATGATTTTATTTATACATCAATTTTTTTTGACTTGTCATAAAATCAACAAATGACAACCGATCGTGGTAAAATTTGTTTCGTTAGGCCCAGGAATGTTCAAGCTTTGAAACGACACCGCTCGTCAATAGATGGTGTGACTGGTTGCTGAGATATATCTTAAGTACTGACACTTAATGGTCGCACTGCGTATATCACTTATATAATAATTTAAATTCTGCTGATTGGCTATGCTATATACTTTTGTGAATGGTGTTCTGTCATCTCTCGACATATCATTGAGCATCCGGAAATAAAGATAAAAGAATCGAAAAGGTTGAGGAATATACATATTTGGGACACACAATTTCACTAGCATATAAAACCAAAAAACGGAAATAACGAGAGGAATTCAAACAATATGTGTGGATGGTTAATAAACTGAAACTGAGGTAGACCAATAAACACTAAGAGAAAAGTATTCAATTAATGAATCTTACTTATTATAAACAACGGAATGAAACCACGCCGCTTCCCGTGGAATCAGAAATTGACTTGAAAGTAACACAAACAAGGACTGAACGAATTATACTGGAAATTGACTTGATTAGATTATAAAAGAAATGCGAGCTAGGTGATACGAAAAGTAAAGAAAAAATATCGTTCAATGGAAGCCCAGGACACTTAAAACTTAGGAAATACCTCAGAAACGTTAGTTGGTCGATATTAAAGAAGTCATAAGAAAAGATTGGCCAAGTAGCTCAATATATTGTAGCTCAGAAAATTCAAGGAAATGTAAAACTGTATACAGATCACTGCAAATAATAAAAACACAAATTTGAAGCAATTTTCAAATTATTTCACTTAGAAGTTGAAACTTCCGAAATCACATATTTATATGAGATTGTTAATGAAAGCATTTAGGCCCCAACAACCTGATCAGGTTTTAAAAATCAACGATCATGCAATTTATATTTGATATTCAGGAAGAAAAAAACATAATGTAACAAATTAGAAGTATACAAAGACATCCGGAGAACGACGCAATCTATTTTTTTCTACACCTTACGTGAACGTACAATTTTTTGTTGAATTTGATTCATATTGATTTATCATATACATACATCACATTGTTATGCAAGTTATGTTATATGTGATTATGTCGTATACTAAATCGTATGTCCTCAGTTCAATCATCTGAACATTTGATTGCAGTCTCGACGCGACCTTTTTTGTGAAATTCGGTATAATTTTGAGGAACAAAACGACAACAAAACGATTTTATTACCAAATGTTCATGTAAAATTGTATATATTTATTTCATGTGGAGAACTTGGAGAACATGTACTACTATGCCACATTACATGACTTCGATCTCGATCATTTCTCTTATTGCGTTGGTGTTTCATGCCAGAGCAGATTCTGATGAACTTTCAGGAAATGCAACGCTAAGACTTATAATCCACTCTTAAATTCTGCTATCCAGCTATAAATACTTCTATAGAATGGTGTTTTATCATTAAAAGCGGAGTGAAACATTTCATGACATTGTTGTCACAAAATTCAAGCGTCGAGAATGGTTCGTGATAATTTCATTTTTTGGAGAAATTAAGTTTTAAAGTGCTAACTAAATGAACTTTATATATTTGTATTATGTCAGTGCTATTTAAATAATTTAGATTGACTGATTGCAGAAAGTTTTGCACTACCTACAAATCAAGATCAAAATAAAAATTAATTAAAATCGAAAAACTAGAATAAATTTAACATGACGTCCCAGCACGCTTGTTACCATTTTTTGAATACTGTTATTTTAAAACAACCACCAACCGCTTAGATCCGACACATCAATCTAAAATTAAAACTTCTATAGGAGTATGTACGAAAAGTAATCCATCAAGTTGGTTTCCCTTCAAAATGAAACGCCTCGAAAATGGTTCTTCATACGTTCTTATTGTAAATAATTCGACAGAAGGTTGAGAGATGATGAAATATTGCCAGGATCTAAAAAACCTTATTTTACGTACGAATAGACACAATTCAAATTTCTTTTATTAACCAAAAAAACACGTTTGTAAGAATTAAATTCATTAAACAACAAGAGAAATCCATTCCAGATATGAAAAATTACGTATAGAATACTTCGCAATATCAAAATACATCTGGCAAAAAATAAGATTTTGCTATTTTAGATAACAAATATTTATAAATCAATTCTTCTATTGGAACCTTTGGAGTGGAATGACAAACTTAAAGAGATTTACAACTAAATATCAAATCCCTATTTTCTATTTTCACGACGTACGTTTCGCTAACCATGTTAGCATCATCAGGAGATAAATCAATTAGATTGACTTAACATAATCGAACATTGTTATCTATTGGATTGTCCTGAAAGTTCGTAGGAATTATTTTAATAGAAAAAGGAACGCAAATTGCTTATATAAATATATATTTAGGCTATTATGTAATTACCATTATTATTTACTAGTTTTTACCAACATTTTTATTGCCAAAAATTGTCATAAGGTTGTTTTTCAAATCTACTTTTAGAATCCATTTTAGAATTTCATCCAAAATTTTCCAATTGAATTCCAATTGAAGCCCAACAATTTTTGCCATGGGGTCGTGCTTTCTTATCATGAAATACGACACCTTTCCAGTTTGCTAATTCTAGCCGGATTTCTTCTATTGCTACCTTCAGCCGATCCGATTATAAGCAGTAGAAGTCTTTGAAGAAGTTTATACATTATTATTCGAAGTATTCTCCTCTCGCTTTGGTACATTTGTTACATCAGTTTAATAATGATTCAAATGCGTACTCCAGATAATTTTGTGGAAGCACGTGTCGAAGCTGTTTGCATGATCTGAATGTCTTCAAAAAAACCTTTTAACTTTGGGAATAAGAAGTCACAAGGGCTAAATCTGGAGATTTCAGTGAATGGTTGATCACACAGACTTGGTTTCGGGCCAAATAGTAACACACAATTAACAAAATCCAGCTGTGTAGATCGCGATATTCTGGCCGAATGCTACGAATTCTGTGCATCAATCGTTTCAGGACGACGTCATCAGAGCAGTACTGCCCAGTAACAGTTTCACCAGTTGAAATGAATCCTTTATGGATGATGCCTTTGCTATCGGAGAAAATAATGAACATTGTCCTCATTTTTGAAGGAGTTTTTCGTATTTTTTTGCCTGTGGTGAGTTTTTCGACTTCCATTCCGCACTTTGGCGCTTAGTTTCTAGATCGTATTGAAAGTACCATGTTTCACCCCCCGTAACAATTGGTTTCCGGAAGTTTTGATAATTTCTGGCGGCTGCAACGACCTCTCTGGAATGATTGACAATTTTGGAGGGAGCTAAACAAATACTAGTGCGGTGAGTAAGGTAGATGGAGAAAAACATCCCAACTGAAGCCCAACAATTTTTGCCATGGGGTCGTGCTTTGTTATGATGAAATACGACGCCTTTCCAGTTTGCTAATTGTAGCCATATTTCTTCAATTGCTACCTTCAGCCGATCTGATTATGAGCAGTAGAAGTCAGTATTTGATAATGTGGTTACGTGGATGAAACTCCATGTATACTGATCCGTTCCAATCTCACCAAATGCAAAGCATACTTTTCTTCGGATGAAAACCGTCTTTCGTCGTATTTAAAACCGCTGACCCTGGAAACCCAGATAAACATATCACCAGATACCATCCGCTTCAGAAATGGAGCCTCAAAATTTTTTACAACAAAAGATCGCACGAAAAGATTTGGTCTAGCAGATTTCGCTTATTAAGTTCATGAGAGACCCACACGCCATATTGGCAGACATGTCCATTTCTTTGCCAATATTTACTTATCTGCTTTCTCACGGAACGTGATGCGTGAATCTTTGGCTATTATGGCCTTTATTTCCTCGACGTCAGTGCTTAAAGGAGGGCCAAGCGATGCCGGCCTTATAGGTCAAAATCACCGCATCTGAATCGACCAAACCACTTTTGCATCGTTATCTCCCACTGGAAGCAAAAACAAAAAAAAACAAAAAACAAAACTCCCAGTGGAAACGACACAAATATTGTTTTATGTGCGCACTACGTTCTTGTCCATTTTTAAATAAAAAACCAAACACTACGGAAAGTTATCACTTGACACTTGACAATTTTCAATTTCAATCAACTTCATTAACCCAAGACAAATTAAAGAGAACTTGAACTTAAATACTGCAAATACCTCCCTTTTCTTTAAAAAAAAGCAACTACTAAGTCTTACGAAGTTTTCGAAAAACCCAATGAAGAAATCACAAAATGTTGAATTTTCAATGTAGCCACCTTACAATTGAGGTTTTAAAAAAAATTATCATAAATAGAAAGATCATATATAAGTTTTATAATAAAACTATTTTCATTTTTATTATAAAACTTTTTTTATTATAAAAACCCAAAACCGCAACAAACAGATACTTTCTGAGGATGAATGGATAACTCCTAAATCACTTGAAGATTTTTATCGGCCTAAATGGGGCAATTATGTTTGTTCACAAACCCATTAAGCCAGAAGTGTGTTTCGTCTGAAAAAATTATTTTTCCCCAAAGTCCGCCTTTCAACTGCTCTAGAACCCAATTCATGTATCGTGGATCTTTTCATAGTGAATTGTGGCATAAAAATGTCACTATCAGTGAGATGAGATATAAATTTCAAACAGTATTGCCGTTAATACAATTCAAAGTTCTGACACCCTTATTGAAAAACTATTTATAAACTGAATCGATAGTTGCAACAGAAATAATACTGTAAGTTTACTTTATTAACTTAACTGTACTTTATTAAATGTAATTCCTTTTTTTTTCTTAACCGTATTATGTTTATTAGACCAAAGAATGTAACGATGATGTTGAGAAATTAATTTATAACAATTTAATATTTTTAAATATTATTGTTTATATAAATGCAAAAACTATCTATAACTGATTTAATATTTAAAAGTTTTGATAAAATATGGTATGGAACCAATTATTTAGTCATCGTTTCCTATTTTGCGGTTTCGTATGCTACTGGATTGTTAATGATTAATTCGATTAACATATATTTAATAATATTTTTAAAATATATAGTTTTTAAGGAACTTTTTTTATTAGATGCAAAATTTAATATATATATATATATATATATATATATATATATATATATATATATATATATATATATATATATATATATATATATATATATATATATATATAAATGTATATATGTATGTAGTATTTTTCAAAGTTTATTCAAAGTACGCTCCATCGCTGGCTGCACATTTTCAGCAGCTGCCATCGTTAGCTGCAGTGATCTAGCTCTTTTTCGACATCTCCGTAATTGTTGAAGTATTTCATGGAAAGAATACATCGATTAAAACAGGTGGTAGTGGGAAGGGGTCAAGTCTGGTGAGTACGACGGGTGAGGCAAGAGTTCCCAGCCAAGTGCAGAAATGGTATCTCTGACCGCTTTCGCTGTGTGTGATGGGGCGTTGTCGTGCTGCAAAATAACTTCTCCGTGTCTTGTAGCCCATTCTGATCACATTTCGATCAATGTATGGTTCAAATTGATCATTTGTTAACGTTAGCGAACGGTATTAACTGTTTCACCTGGTTTCAAAAGCTCATGGCACACGACATCCTTCACAACCCACCAAATGCAAAGCATTGTCTTCTTTACATAGCGATTCAGTCTTGTGGTTCAGTCAATATTGATGGTTGTCCTGGGTCAACCTACAATTTTCTGCGTTTTGGGTTTTCGAAATATATCCATTTTTCGTCCTTTCAGCCCGAGACGCTTCCCACACCGTTTTTTGCTTTGCCATCTGTCTGACGTTCACCTGCTGTGATACCCATTTTCTTGTCTTTTGTTGTTGAGTTTACATATCGTCTTCTTCCAACAATGCTTGCAATTCGGCATCTTCAAATGTTTTCGGTTGAGCTGGGCGTTCTGTGTCTTTCAAGTCGAAATCACCCCTTTTAAATCGTCTAAACCAACGCCCACAAGCATCTTGGAACATTGTCACCCTAAGTTTCCACAAGTATACTATAATTTTCAGTCGCGTTTTTCTTTTGATTAAATAAGAAAAGCAGTAGTTTCCGCAAATGCTCTTTATTTGACTCGAAAGTCGATATGTTTACCACACAAAAAAAAATCTGAAGCTAATTCGAAATCCTTTAAACATCAATGACGTTTTGAAAGGTACTGTCGTAGAAACAAAATGACATAAGAGATTAGACTGTGAACCATCCATTTTTTCGAGTGCCTTCTCTTAAAAGAAATGGTGTGTAGGTGATAAGAGCATGCTGCATCCATTGAATACAGATATTACCATATCTTATCTATATTTTTTAAACGCAATATATCTCCTATTTTCGCTGCCATTATACTTGTAAATAGTTTTCCTATCGTATCAAATAGAGTCTTTTTAATTTCGTATTTTAAATATTGGATTGGATTTTTTGCTCCTAAGATTTCATTAAATAATCTCAGTAATTCTAGAGCAATAGCCCCACCACCGTATTTACTTTGTTCTTTGGCTATATTGTTTTTGTCTAAACTTTTTTTGTATTTTTAGTTTCTAGTCAACTTTATTAATAACTATTAATTTTAGCATTAGTAAAATCAGTATTTTTAACTTACATTATACAAATAAAATTAGTAATATATTACATTATAAAAATAAAAGTTACACATAAACAAAGTTTAATATTCACTAATGAAAAACTATACCCATTGTTAGTGAGAATTGCTACTAAAAAAATTGTAAAAATTTTATTCCGGCCAGTTGAAAATAAAGTTTAGCAAAAATCAAAAGTTGAAAACACAAGAAAAGCGACGTATAGTAATAGGTGTTTCGGTTAATAATGTCGATTTTTTCGCAAAATTTGAGCGTTTATTTCCATAACAAAATAAATTACCTTAATAATTAAAGTATTGGGCATCATTAGCTATTACTTTTTCCCATCTTTCTGTCAAATAATGGATTCCGCGCCAAAAGAACTTTTGTTTTTTTTTTTGAGGCCAATCATTCATCAAGCCAAATTTTCACTTCTTCTTAAGAATGTAAGTGTTATTTTGAAAGTCCATGCTGCATCGATCCAAATAAGTGGTAGTTCGAAGATTCCGGTGTTCGGTGAATACAGGAGGCGGGGTAGGACGTTCCATTTAATATTTTCCAAATAGTTTTTCCACACATTGCAAGATGGAGCCGAGCTTTGTCATGTTGAAAAATGACTTTATAGCGTCTTTGGCCGTATTCTGATAGTTTTTCCTTCAATGCCCATTTCAATCAAACAATTTTTGTCGGTATTGATCGCCACTAATCATTTTACCAGATTTCAGCAGTTCGTAAAACACAGCGCCCTTAGCGCCCGTAGCGTTCGTAATACACAGCAAGCCTTCTTTCCATGTATATTGCATACTAGTTGTGATTTTGAAGGGTGGCCTGGGCCTACTCATGACTTGTTGCACTTTGGGCTGTCAAAATAGATCTACTTTTCATCACCTATCACAACTCGATGCAAAAAAATATTTTTTGCCGGCAAGCAAAATTTCACAAGTTCTGGGTCTTTGCAAGTGCTCCTAAACGTTCGAAAATGGTGGATTTGGCAACATTCAATGATGTATCAAACGTTGAAAATCCCGCCAGACTATGCACTGAGTATATTTAGTTGATTCAAATCGATGTAGCATTACCGTAACACACTATTGAACAAATTAGTATACCCATCAAATCATAGATGGCGTAACCGATCGACTTCTGTCAGTTCGACGTTAGCTAACGATACAAGTTTATACTTATGCAAATTTTAAATTTCACAATAAAATACAAAAACTGCGGAAAATAGTGTAATTTTCCTGTAAATCTCTAGATAAGGGAATGAATAAGTTTATTTATTGCTAGCAATCAATATATTTCCATTTTTATATAACAGCAGTAGGTTTTTGAATTTGTAGCATTCCTGTTACATCGAGTAAGAAGAGTAATATTAGTTAGTAGTAAGTAAAGTAGGTGGATGTTGTTGCTAAATCGATTCATTTTCTTTCAGAATGGCGTCACGATCATTGCCGGATAATGAAATATGTGATATAGTTTACCAATATGATAGGGAGGATGGATTTAATGACGATGATAACAATATTATAGCTTCCGATTGCCAACCACTAGCAAACGACATTGAACCTTTTACCGATTGTGATGAAAATACCGGAATTGACGTAGATTTAATCATTGCATATATTGAACGCAATACGCCTATTGTTAGTCTGAATGATTGTGGTGTGTTCATATATATTTTTTGACGTTTTTCGCCACGATCTAAAACTCAAAAAAATATCAAAAATATCTGTTCTTGTGTAAATAAAGAATCACTAAAAAACAAAAAACCAAACGGAGACAAATATCTCAGTGATTCTGTAAGGTTTTCCTGTAATAAATATGCCTAACGAAAAAAAAATTGAAAAAATATAAACATTTTCTAAAATAAATACAAATTTTTAAAAGTTAAGCTTTCGGGAGGTCTTCTCTCATTTTCAAAACGAATCTAAAAAATAAATTATATTAATTTCTATAAATACTAAAAAGATAGGAAGTAAATATATTTTGTGTATATGTCAATGATACTTACATTGACGATTACATCAATGTAAGTATCATTGACATATACACAAAATGTATTTACTTTCTATCTTTTTAGTATTTATAGATATTAATATGTACGAGAGCTAAAAATGTACTTCATGAAGAATCTGACATAGGAGCATCATCTAACGTAGTTGTAAGAATGGCGCGAAGAATAACAATTTTGATCATTATTTCACTTCACTGGCGTTACTGGAGTACTCAGCTAGAGTACTCCAGTAGATGGTATATTGAGTCTTGGGACAATACGACGCAATCGAATTCCGGATTGCAAATTGCCGACTGAAGGAAGTGTTGAAGAAAGAACGCGGATTCTTAGTTGAATATGTGTCTGACATGGATACTATCGATGTGTCAAATGTCATATGAGAGAAAAACATTATTATTACTCTTGTATCATCTTTTGATGGTAAATTGTCTGAGGCTCAGTATTAGTATATTAGTAATATTTTGGGGAGATATAAAATTATGATACGGAGCAAAAGATGCCAAGTTCGGATGTTCTATATTTATTAGACCTCACGAAGGGAAATTCTTAAAACAGGGAAATTTAACAAACAAACAAATATGTTCAGATTTTTGACTTGAGATTAGGAAGACTTTATGTAAACTTGGACTGAAGTCTAACATCAAGAATCGATTGGAAATGAAATGCAGGTACAGAAACGTAAGGGTCCCGCACAACATGTTCCACTATTTGGAGTACGGAAAGATCAAATCGGTCACTGGCCACTTTGAATCGAAAAGAGGATACGTTACAAGTTTCCTAAATGGAGTGGAGTATCACAAACCATTTGTGAAAAATGCGGTGTAGCATTATGAAATAATAAACCAAATAATTGTTTTAAATTCTTTAATATCACATAAGTATTTTGTTTTCGTTTAACTCAATTTTACAGTAATGTCACATTCCCTAAAATGCCCAATAAATGATTAATAAACAAAATTATTGATTTAAAAAAAAACTTTTTTAACTTTTTTACGATAACTTTAAATTTTTCCCATTTTGGGCTAAAGTAATATAGTATATAAAGGTACATTTATTTTAACGCAATTAATTAGAACAAGGCAATGAGAAGTATTATTTAAAACTTGATTGTATTGATTATTTTGGTGTCTAATATATATATATATATATATATATATATATATATATATATATATATATATATATATATATATATATATATATGCATATTTCGGAAATATTATTTGCTAAAACATAATACATTTTATTTAACTGTATTTATTAAATTTAACCAGGAAAAGTATTTTTTCTTTACAATAATATACAAATAGTTAATAAAATATTATGTAATTAATTAGTCAAGTCTCTGTAATTAGGCTAAAAAAATCATTTGCTACCTTAAATTAATAGATTATTACTGACGCCTATGAAAAATATTACGATATTGCTATTGTTAATTAACACGCAAATACTTAAAAATAGCTACATAACTTTTACGATGCACACAATTAGTGTATTTTGTTGAAAAATGTTTTATTATAGATTATGCATAGAAATACTGACAACATAGTTGATATAACATATTATTCAACAAGATGTATTTTGTTTTAACAGATGATTTAGTACACATTTTAAAGTGATATTTTTTTGACTTTAAGGAGAATAATAAAATAATAAATAGACATAGAAACGAAAAAAGAAGATAGTATCGATAGGAAGAAGAGAACTGATTATATTATGTAACGCCGGCGATATCATTTTAATAAGCCAGAATTAAAACGAGCTTCACAGAATGTTGCAGTTTAATGTAATAGCACAAATAATAAATATAAGCTAGAAGAAAAAGGATCAATCGAGTAAGTGATGAAAATGACTTATATCGTTTTAAAGCAAAAATGATGTGATGTGAAATGATATAGAAACACCTAGAATATATACAAAGTACTATCAGAAGATTAAGATTTAAGTTCGTATATTTTATTATTAGATTTAAGTTCGTATAAATGTTATCTCGTTTTGTATGATAAGATTCAGAAAAAGGGTAAATGTTATCCTTAAAGCCTGACTTTGGAGAACAATCAGCGAACATTCTATCTAGAACAAAAAATCTATACAATATTATAAATGATAAAGAATACGATAATACTTCGAAAAATTTTCAACCTATCACAAGAATAACATGACTATGATATAAAAGTCCCTTCCTCTATTTTAACTATTGAACTATTCTTCCTAATATCACTTCACAAAATTCAAGTCTGCGGTCGGAATTTTCTGTGAGCGGGTGAGTTACTTGAAACTTGTAGGAATAAAATGTTTGTTTTTTAAAACATTTTGCACAGTGTTTGCAGATACTCAACAGGCAATTGCAGTTTGAGGTATAGATTGTATAGGATTCACGTGTTCTAAACACAGAACTACTCATTAATCAGCCATCTTGATATCTAGACAATCCAGAGGCTGGTTAATCGAACAGCACCACAAAATGATAAGGCCAGATATTATTTTATTATTTTATTAGTATTTTCATGAATATTCAACATTGATTGCTCAATCACTATCTCACTACCACCATTTAATAACGTTAAAAAATTTAGTGTAGTTTGATTTAATTTGATTTAAGTAACTTTGATTTGATTGCATTAGGTAGTTGGTTCGATTCCAGTGCTCGGATGGTTGTTTTTTTTATTTCTTTCTTCTGTCTGTTTATTTCTATTTATTATTTATTTCTTAAATGTCTATAATTGTTTCTAGACAAGAGTGTAAGATCCGACAACAATTACCCCTCAGTCATGCCAGTTAAAGGCTGGGTAAGGCCGGGTGCCTTCTGAGAAGTGTTCTACGTTGGTCAATCGCCAGTCGGTAGGTTTCTGATAGACTTATGGGTAAGCACATAACCAAGGATTTATAGCCTGAGGGGAGCTACTGGCCTGGGTTGTCGGTGGCTGATGACCGTGGTTCAGAACCCCCGTTAAGCTGTAGGTCCAGTCGCTAAATAGCCTTGTAGTTGCTGATGCGTCTCTAACCGTAAATCCTTTCATTTTCCTTTTCCTTTTCCTTTCATTATAACCGTTAATTTCTTTTTAGTATTTTGACCTGTATGTTGTTCTTTGAAATTGGGTTGTTGAGTTTTTTTGACAGAAATAAACCTTTCCCCAGTTTTAAGGTTTATTTTTATCTTTAATAATTCTAAAGAACTGGGTGGCCTACGACCCAAATACCTGCAGCGAACGGCTGCGATCGCTGTAACGAAGTTCACACATTGATAAAAAATTAAAAAAAACGTTACAACATGCCAATATTAAATTTGATCGATTTTTCACTAATCAAATGACAGATGTCAAAATAAAAACGACGTTTGAATAGATATTTGAAACAGCTTTGAAAGGGGGTATTACTAGCGCACTGTTGCCATTTAAAAATAATTATCAAAATGACAATAACGCCATCTTTGACAATTATATCACTGCTTATTAACTAAAACATTTTTTTATGCTTTCATTTATGTAAGGCAATTTTCGTTGTTTGAAAAGACTTTTTGCCTAAATTTCCACTTTATTATTACTGTTTGACGCGTTTCACTAATACTGTTGGTTCTTCAGAACTGACTATTTTCGATGTTAAAATGGGTATAAATACAAATGCTTCTATAATAATATATATAAATGTTTTAAGAAATTCACACAGATGCTATTTCTTGTCAGTCCAAATTCATTAAAGGCGATTTGTTCAGGTCTATTTGATCATTCAGAAAAGTTTTTCTTTTTTATTTGTTTTTGGTTTGCACCTTTTAATCGATTTTTGAAGACTGTTATTTGTTTTAAAGGCTATTTTTACAATGTTATTATATGAGAATGTTTCAGTCATTCTTTTGTGGATATATTTGAGTTTTCTTTACTAACTTCATTTAACATAATTAATTTCACTTTAGTCATTTTTTTCTTTGCGGACACTGTGTTTTTCTACCTGATTTGTAATGTTCATATATAAATCAATTTCTTATGAGCAGCGCCTAATGCACAAAAACAATTTAATATATTTTTTATGGGAGTGTTTTTTTAGTTTTATAGTTATGTCCCGCCTCTTCTCCCTTCCTGCAATATTTAACATGCCGTTCCATCTCCCGGCCAGTATCCCCCTGCATTGAAATCCTCTGCCTAGGGTATATAAAGTGATCCACAACTTCCAAATCCCTCCCTAAAACTGAAATTCTTTTGTCCTTCAATTTATTGTATATACTGGGATTTTAAATGATACACTTTTAGCTTTTTAATATAGATTTTGCGTTTATTATAGATTTTGCTCTTCGTATGTTTCGCCTTGTTAAGGTTTTCTCAAGAATAGCTTGAAACACTGTGTTTGAGCATTAATATTAGTTCAAGCTACTCTTGAAAAAGCCATAACAAAGCAAAACATACATATTTAGAGCAAAATCTATAATAAACGTTTGAAACATTAAAAAGCTACAAGTGTATCATTTAAAATTCTAGTATTTTCAAAATGTTTCACGAGGAACCAACTGCAGAATCCATAAATATATTAAATTCATTGAACATAACCTGACCCTTTTCAGGTTTATTTTTAAGCCAAATGTTATATACCATCTTGTTCCCAGTCCAGATAACGGAATTCTTCTTCAAGGCACGCTGAGAAAAGAATAGGCGATATTGCGTCACTTTGCACTCATTGCCATTAAGGCATAAATTTGCGTGCTTTTCTTTTTTCTTCTATTAAGCCTTGTTAATTCCCCTGATTTCTTCCAGAGTTTTTTGCACTAGCTGCATGTTGAACCTATAAGAAAGTGGCGAACGGGACAATAGAGGTGACAGATTGGTTGATTTTGCTACAAGACACAAACTTTATATTATGAATTCGTTCTATAGAAAAAAAAAACAGCAGATAATGAACATAAAAAACTCTATCTGAACTCACAAGTAAAATTGATTACATCATGTCCAACGAAAAAACAATATTTTGTAACTGTACTCTCCTTAACAATCTTAATGTTGGAAGTGACCACCAAATGGTACGAGCAAAAGTTAGAATAAACTGTCGAAGAGAGCGCGAAAGAATGGTAAGGTCAAAGAAGGGCAAAGTGGATTCTGGCAAACTGCTGTAGAAGGGCAGCAGTTTTGAGATTGCTTTGTCGAACCGCTTTGCTGTGTTACAAAACCTGGAAAAATGGAAATAACAGATCAATATGAAGAAATCAATAACAATGTGCTTGAAAAGTCTGCTTCAATAGCACCAGAAGAAAAATGTTTCAGATAGATAAAAATCCCCAGGCAGGATCAAGTTCACTGAGCTATAAAAAACTATAAGGAAACGTATTATTAGGATACGACGTACATCCATAAAAGATAATAAATACTTCGAACGCCTAAAAATCGCTACAACTGATAAAATAGTATCAAAATTTTACAATGGCACATTGAATAATTACTGACAGAAGGTATGCGAGTTTGTTGATCTTGAAAACATTCGGATAGACCTGATATACATTATTCACGATGTTTTAAGTATTAAAAAGCTTTCCGCTCGATGGATGCTGAGTTTGTTAAAAGTCGCCGAAAAATGTGAATGAACATTTCCCCAGAGTGACTTAACTAAACGCCATTCTATCGAGTTTCTTCAACGTTTTATTGCAGCAGATAAAACATGGATTTACCATTACACGCCAAAGTCTAAGCAGTAAGTGAGTGCAGAACAAAATATACCAAAAAAACGAGAATGAATTCGTTTGCAAAAAAGTCCTAGCTACGGTTTTTGGAATTCTTACGGTGTAGTGATCATAAACTATCTGGCAAAAGGTAAGACCTTCACCGGGAAGTCTTACACTTCAATACTAGACTAATTGAAGAACTAATTAGATTAAACCTCCTCATCCGACGAAAAAGAACGTGGTCTTACATCAGTATGAGGTGCCCACACATACGCCTGCGGTTGTTGATGCAAAACTAATTAGGCATAACCTAAGCTTCAAAGTAATGGTCCCATGATACGACACCAAAGTGCATGTACTACATGCACCGTAATCACCGGGTTTGACTGAAAGTGATTACTTCCTCTTCCCAAATCATTAATTTCAAATAATGAGGTCAAAGCTGAAACACCCGCATATTTTGAAAAATTTATTTTAAGAGTACGACTCATTTTGAAGGGGAAATGTATTAAAGTAAAATTTTGTGGTTAGAGGCGCATCAGAAACTGAGAAGGCTATTTAGTGACTGGACCTACAGCTTAATGTGGGTTCCGAACCACGGTTATCAGCTATCGAAAACCCCCGTCAGCACCCCCCTGGAGCTATCAACAACCCTTGGTTTTGTGCTTAATCTAAATTATCTCGAAAAACCTACCGACTGGCGAGTGACCAACGTAGAAAACCTCTCAGAAGGCATCCGGCCTTACCCAGCCTCGAACTGGCGTGACTGAGGGGTGATTCCTTGTCAAATTTTACACTCTTACCTAGAAACATTCATAAGAATTTTAGAAAAACTTTTTTGCCTAGTACGGGATTCGAACCCGGTCCACATTAACTGCCGTAACGTAAGTCTGACGCCTTAGACACCACAGCTAACGCGGCTCCTTAGTAAATGTATTAAATTGTAAGGTGACTATCCTGGAGATTATTAAAAACTCCCAAAAATGTTGTGTTTTTCGTATCAAGCCGATTTTTTTTTCGAGAAACCCTCGTAGTTAAAGACAACTCAAAATGAATTCGATTGATTCGTTGAAACAAAAGAAGTTTTGTATTAACAGCGGAAACAGGCAAGTAATTTTGCAATATATGGCAACATTCTACATATGGCTAAAAAGGCAAAGGATTGGAAAGAGAAGTTGTCGTTCACATAGCTTATTTATTCGAGTTATGTATTGAAGTGAGAGAAGCTTAATATTGACAGCGGAAGCAGATCATGTAATTTTGCAGTATAATCACGCTCTGCATATCGCTAAAGGACAAAGGATTGCGTTGGAACATTGTTCTTCATGCAGCTTATTCATCAGGCTCTCATCGTATATATCAATAGATTCACCATGCTAAAGAGCACTTAAAATCTTCAAGTTTCCTTCGCGGGTGCATTAAAAAATTTTAGTAATTTTTTAAAAATATTAAATATGTATTTGTATCAGTGTTAACATTGAATTTGTACACCTATTAATAGATAGACCGATTAATGTTTTATTAATTTTTTTCAATTTTTTCCTTAATTTCTATTGATTCTCCTAATTTCTAACAAATTTTTTCATTTTAAAACATTTCTATTATTATTTTTAAGTGAATCTGTTCCTATCACATTAAACATGATAGTTTATGTTTTTATTGCATCAAACGTGCAATTTGTGTTAAATGTTTAACAATAGATTTTTGTCTCACATCAAATTTTATTAGTATTGTTTGACACGTTTCGCTAGCAATGCAGTTTCTTCAGAAATTAATATAAATATTAAAATCGATATACATACAAATAGGTTCTACATGTATGCCATGTAGAGGCGTCCCGGCGGAACCACATCTCATCCAGGTCAATTCCACTCAAATTTGGAATTAAATAAACATTAATCATCGCTCTGTAAAAATCCCCATTACTACAAAATAAAAAAAAAATCGAAAAAAAAATAAGTAAATTGTCTTTTTGCATTACCCACTGCTCGTATACGACATAATTGATGTATATTTTAACCTTATAAATCAGGTACAAAAACGACTTGTTATATATTGAATAGATATTAAGATGTAGTACCACTTAGTATCTACAGAGAAATGTGGTTTCAACAAGATGGTTGCCCAGCGTATTATGCTCATCCTGTACAGAATTATTTGAACAGAGGATATCGGGAGAGGTGGATTGGGTGCCGTGGCTCAATTGAGTGGCCTCCTCGTTCTCCGGACCTAAACCCCTTTGATTTACTAGGGCTGCATAAAAGAAAAAGTGTATTCAAAACCAATACAAAATCTAGCCGAACTGCGTCACAGAATTGTTGAAAAGGAAGAAAAAATAAATATAAGGAGATTCGCACGACTAGTAAAAAGATCTTTTCTGAGGCCATGCAGAGTATGTATTCGTACCAAACGCAAACAATTTGAGCTTTTGCTTTACTTCAAAAAAAAAAATTTTGTGATAAATAAAAGTATTACAATAATTCCGCCCATTGCTTTTGATTAAGTTTTATCTTAATAAAATAATAGACCAATTATTAATTTAACTCCCACACACTAATTTTGGATTAAGTTTTTTTTTAAATAAGGTTCTTTTACAAAAAAAAGGCAATCATATTTTTTGTGGGAAGAAAAATGCCAATTGTATCATTTCGAAATCTTCACTAACTGAGCCATCTTAAAGTTGAATGCGAATCTGTCTCTCTCTAATTCGTCGTCAAACAGCATCACTATCTATTTCACTCTATCACATATGTCCTTCTCACTTACACTAGTGAAGTCCATTTTTGAACACACAAAAGTATTTTTTATCGTGGTATGAGTTTTTTGAAATGTAGTCTGTTTGCAAAAAATATAAACAATAATATTTTTTGTAGAAAGAAAAGTCCCAAATATTGTACCATTTTGAAATCTCGACTAAATGGACCATCTTTTGAAATAACTTGCACAGGGTAGTGTAATACATTGTTTTTAAAAGATGAAGTGTTAAAGTTAGCTGACATAATTTTTCACGACTTTTTCATAAATTACGACTCTATGAAACTGTTTTGTTTTTTTTAACTAAATTAACATCGTTTTTTTTTCTTATTTTTGTCAGAACTGGTATAACCTGGCCTTTCACCCGGCACCTGCTTGACGTTAAGTTTCGAGACACCCTGTATAAATATAACAAAACAACAAAAAAATTACAATTTATTAATTGACCGAAAAATCCCAATAAATAAATAATTGGCAAAGAATAATTGATTTCTATATAACGAATAAACTACAAATACACTAGTAAACATTGTCAAAGCATTTTTTTTTAATTAAGAATCATGCCATACATCAGCCAAAAGGGAAGTGGCAATGTCGCATTGACTAATTAAGATGATTGTATTCTCCCAAAAGTGTATTCTGTACGCGAATATCACGATATGCTTCTTATTTAGGGAGAAGCTGCTGTCAGCCAGATTAGAATGGTGGACATAAACTGAAATGGTAGACATTTTAAACATTTAATTTAATAAAACAATTAATTATGAGTTTCTTAATGCGACGTGAAGCGTTTAAAACATAAAAAATGAGTACTAGTAATTTCAACTTTGACATTAATATACAAAGAAAACTTTTTGCCCTTTTTTGTAAGAAAACAAATTTATGCTGAAACTTATGGAATACAGAGATATTACATTTTATATGGACATCTATAAAGATATTGCATTTTATTTTCAAATAATATCTTAAGGAGCAAATGAAAAAAAAATTGAATTTTCTCAACTTCAAAAATTTCAAAAAGTCCTGACCTGTTTTCCATAAAAATGGTTCCACAAAAATGGCATTTGCTGTACATGTTTTAAGAAAACTTTTAGTTCAAAATAAAATCAGAAGTCATTTGTTAAATTTACGAAAGTAAAGGGCAGTAAAAGGACATGAGATTATGATGATGTTGGTATATAGCCTTATATTTTTCCATTTTCTCCGTTTTCGCCATAATTTTCCAATTTCGTATTATTTCCATTTACACCTTAGACTGCCTCTTACTAAATTGTAATTCGACAAACAAAAAGTCGTAACAGGTACATTAAGCACTTTTGCATTAACTATATTACTAAAAAGTTACCATTGATAACATAAAAGATATAACATGATATAACAAAAAAGTATATAAAGTGGTTTACGTCACAGAATAATTAATTACTTATAAAAAATTCATTCATTTATATGTGTTGTATCCAACGGATTGTAAAAAACACAAGACGAGCCTAGACGACTAGAAATATAGCTAAAAATAGCATCTGAAACAAGATTATCGGCTACCCGTTAACCATAGTGGACACCGATTCAGGAAATCAACCCTTGGTTTGTGCTTAACTTCAAGTCTGTGACCGGCGTAGAATATCTCTCAGAACGCATTCGAATTTACCAAGCCCCGAACCGGTGTGACTGAGGAACGATTTCCTGTCGAATATATTTTACACTCTAACCTATTAGTAGAACGCGAATCTGGTTTCCTTTCTGAGAGCAGTCATCCAAAAGCGATGCTGCCTTTCAACCTCCAAATCACCGAATTGCAAAGGGTAATAATCGCGCGGTATATGAAATGATAATTTACTAACAGTTATTGAGCGTTACGATATACAAAGTTATATAAAGCGCAAATCGTTTCTTTTTAAATGCAAGAAGGAATTTATATAATAAATGAAACAATCGAAATGTAATTTCTTCCATGCAAAATCAAACAAATTGCAAATCCGCTTTTAAAGTTAACAAACGCAGCCCGTATTCATGTTTCAAATTAACGTAAAACAAAAATTATTATGGTATTTTTTTATTACACCAACCGATTCTATATATTTACTGTAAAAATAAACATTTTTTAATATACTTGTTTATAAACTTGAAAAACGTTTAAAATATGAATTGTGGTATTTTAAATACTAAAAATATTTTTGACCGTTTAGAAGTGAAAGTTTAGAAATATCGCATTTTCAAAGAACACTGAAATAAAATAAGTCTATTTTTAATCGTTTCAAGAAATTAACGTAAACTGAAATTTACTGGAGTTCAGATTCCAGATCTGAGGTTTTCTAAAATTCTTCAAAATTTAAAAAAGTAATTGTTGAAATAAATCGATATATGACCATTTCAAATAAATACTGTCCTGATTAACAGAAAATACATAAATAATCATTATAAAAATGATAAACTAGGCGAAATAATTTTACAATTGTATAAGTGCAGTAGATATTGAAATAGATACTTTTACGCTACATAATTTATAATAGTAAATAATAATACACTAGAATATATTTAATTAATTTAGCTAGATATATATTATTAGATAATACAGGGCATAAAAAAAGGTGCACCATACTAAATCAAAGTATTACATTTGTTAATTAACATTTTGATGTTAATTTTTTTACGTTACGTTTTAGTTAACGTTTTTTGTTTCCGAATAAGATAAAAATTCAGATGCTTGAAAATAAATGATATCCACTTACAAACGAACACAAATTGTTACAATTTATTTTGAAAATCGAAGAAACATTATTTCAAGTCAAAACACAACTCTGAAAACATACAACATGTAAGAAAATGTTCGAAATTTCGGAACAACAACCAGGCGACACGGTGCTCATTTGAGTACAACTTAAGTCTTGCAGATATACATGAAAAATTTGTCAAAAAATTATGGATGTCTAATAAGGCCCATTTTTAAGTTATTTATTTTCACGTTTCCATTATCACGTTAAAATTTACATTACTCGGGCACAGCAAATATATAATTGATTCTTGAACTGTCTGCCTATTGATGATTTCAATATCTATTCAGAGGCAATCAAAAAGAAAGCTATAGCGGGAGAAGAAAAAGGAGTAAAAATGAAAAGGCTGTTGATATTATAAGGTACACCGATGACACTGTTTTAATTGCTGGAACTCTAGAAGATCTGCAAATTATTCTAAATAAGGTAGTTGCAACTGGTGAAGGGAATGGTCTCAGAATGAACATTAAAAAAACGAAGTTTATAATCGGATCAAAGGAATAACAGAATAATTGGGGATATTATTTGGGTACAATTTTCAACAACAACGATAACACCGAAGAAATCAGAGCCAGGATTGGAAAAACATAAACGGCATTTGTAAAAATGAATAATATTTTCGGTAGCCATGATACCAATCAGAACCTTAAAATACGATTAATCGGATGCTATGTTTTCTCCATACTGCTTTAGGGAACAACTTTACTCGCCAACACCTCTCATCTTTCTTTGTTTCAAAAAGAAAAAAACTAATTAAATGGTCAACTAAAAAAAATAAAGTTTAATTTTTATTTTAAAATACTTTGCAGATCTTCTGTACTTCCATAGAGTTTATTAAGAGGATTTCCATTGGTTTTTATTCCATTTTCTTCTTCTTCCCCAAGAGTTTTCTTTATGATTGCCTCCGAACAGATATTGAATAACATCGGCGATAGCACTAAATACTCCGCGTATAAATGAACACTTCTTAGCACTTCTAGGCAAACACAGTCCTTTTGCATCACTATAATGCATCTGCATATACGTCTATGGTTTTGGTGCTCCAAGGTCTTAGCTTTCAAATGCTTTCACATACGCCATATTAAATGGATTTCCGTCCTAACGATTACTACCTAATGAAATGGCGCACTGGGTGGAAATTTACTTTAAATGAGGAGACCAGAGAACATGAAATTATTTATTACACGAAAACAACTTTAGACATAGTATTGTTTTGCAACTAGCATTTGTTTTGTTTAAAAAAAACCCTCATGTTACTGCATCTAACTTAATCTTATGTTAAAATAATTTGGCAACCATTTATTTAAATAGTAATAAAACAATAAAACGAACTTACTCCTACTTTCTGAAATACCTTCCCTTAATTTTAAATGATTGATCATCGACGGAAGTAATTTTTTCTCTTCTACAGACTAACGTGGGATGCATTTTAAACGTCAATATTGATTTTCTTTATACCACTCCCATAAAACTGAAATATTTTTAGTATGCAATCGAGGTTGCAATGTGATCTTTATTTCGATAAAAATTATCAAATTCTGCAACAAGCTAGTTCTTTATGGATTATTATGGTTGTTTAGTGATACCCCGTTACTCAAATAAAAAACAATTTATTTTCAACAAATTTCTACATTATTTTTTTTAATTATGATTATTTATATAACATGTATTCATGATAAATTGTAATTTAACTATTATCTTTTTCTCTAATGAAAAATGTAATGACATTACTACTTAAATGTTACATATAATTTCTTTATAAGTAACATTTAAGTAGTAATATCTGAATACGATGAAATTTTCCACTAAACTCCAAATTACTTTTTTAACTTCTTGACGCGCGTGTCGCATCATTTCCTGATAATGCAAACATCGTTAGCGAAACGAGTTTAGGTAAAAAACTTCGGTATTAGTTTCACTCCGAAGCAACCAAAGGAAGAACTGAATAATATCTGGAATTAATCCATATAAAACGCAAAATATAAACCTATTAATGCTGATAAAATGAGATGAAAAAATCGCACCAAGAATGGTAGTTTTTAAAGTCAGAAAGAATGTTAAGGACTAAAAAATCGCCACAAAGTGAAAAACTGATTGGCCGTGGAATGCTAACCACAGTTAATTGATAACTGATGACCATGGTTCGGGGCTCAAGTTAAGCTCTAAGTTCAGCATCAGTTTCCGATACGCCTCTAATACAACGTAAAATAAATAAACACAATCCTATCGGTCAATACTATCAATCCAAAGCAATAAAAATGTTTTTCACTATAGTTATAGCAGGTTATTTAAATATACTATTTTATGTTTAGGTATTCAGATTTCAAAATATGGTTTTGATTAACACTTTAGATGTTTCGAGTTGATGATGATATTAGTTACGAGGTGTGTAAATAAAGTAATGGGATTGGTGGCCTAACTACCAGTCTGGCAACACTGTTGGTTCCTCATTGGAGGAAAGGCAGGACAACATCTGGTGCGTCTTCACCACGAGTTTGAACTCCCTAGAATCACTTGGTGGTCCGTAGGCATTCTTTTCGTGAACTGTATTTTTCTAGTGCGTTCTGCAGCAAATCAGCATGCTTTTGATATTTGATTAGCTCATTTTATGTGTTTTAGCCGTTATGAGGTTAAAGTTTGCATTCCAGGCTTTGGTGCTTCGGAAATCTAAAATCTGTCACCAGTAATGACACGTTTCAGAAAATGAGGGCCATTTTCAATCCACCTCAAAAATTCAAGACATATTTCCCTCCTGTCGTTCTTTTAATCCCGCAAAGGTATTCTGGAACCATGTTCGCGCAAATTTTCTTTATCCCAATTCATTAGTTAAAATCTGTGAACAGTTGTGCCGTCAATCATCAATTGCCGATCAGAACACACACGATCTCAGATTTTGTAGATATTTTCATTACTTCTAGCAGTTGAAGGGCTTCCCTGCGAGGTTCATTTTCAATCGAGTCTCGGCCTTCTCGACTAAGAATACTTAAATCCACCTGAAATCCTGATCTCTTGATAAAACACTGTTTCCATAGACCTCTTTCCAAAACAAAATGCATGATCTTCATCCTTATAACCCAATCAGATACTTCACTTTTGATAAATGGACACAAATGGAGTGAGTAAAGTGTTTAAAAGATCCCGATTGTTACATTATAAAAAATTACAATTTTAATTTAATTATAATCTAAATCTCATACTTCGCGAAAGAATGATCAAATGTGATATTTGGTCTATATTGTTATATGGAGCTGTAGTCTGAACATTTGAGATATGGCTGCATAAACGAAAAGCGAATCTTCTGAGATTGGTGAACGTTTTTCAAGAGTACATGAAATACGGATTCACCATTAAACGCCAGAGAGGAAGCAAGAGTGGGTGAAAGTAAGCAAATGCAGGACTATCACGACTATTATGCTTCGCTGTTAGATCAATTGAAGGGTGCTATTCTCGCTAAACATCAACATATGGCCCAAAAGAAAGTACTCCTTGACCACAATAATGCACCGCTGGAAACATCTCGAGTTGTTGCTACAAAACTCCATGAGCCACGCATGCTAGTGACTACTGTCTTTTCCTAATTCTGAAGAAATGACTCGCTGAATAAAGATTTATTTCAAATGATGAGATTAAAGCTGAGACAACTGGTTATTTTGCAGAGTTGGACATTGCATTATACCTAAAGTATTAAAAAGTTGTTAAACACAAAAATTGTATTCAAAAAAATATTTATTAAAAAATCTCAAAAATCATGTGACAAACAAACAAAAAGCTAAACAGAAAATGTACTCAATGCAGCAACTCCAGCATCATGCATGAATCTTCTAGTTGAATAATATAATATATTTGATTTCATATGAAATCCATTACTTAATGCAAGCCATCAGAACATTTTTAAATATTATTTTAATATTTTTAATAATTTAATAATAACAGATTCAGAAATGTATATCCTTGTTAACAATATTCCAGTACATACAAAAAGTAGATTATGTTAATTTCATATGAAATAACAAACAATACTTTCTATGAAAAATTGCAAGTGGGCTCGTAGAGAATATATCAACAATATTCAAAAACAAGGAATATTTTTCCTATGCTTCAAGTAATAATTACTCATTTCTTCAGCCTCACCCAGCAAGCGTCTCCCGAGACCGGTTTCTGGCCTTGAACTGAGCGTTCGTAAAGCAGCTGAAGAAACGACTAAAGGTAAGAGTCTATATATACCGGCATTTTCGGATGAAGTCTGCATCGCAAGTTTCGCAACAGTCGGATTGCCCGAAGTTGTCCGTGACCTGCCCAAGCCCTCTGTAGGTACCAGGTATGCATGAAAAATTATAAGTGATTGGACAAGTTCGCGGAGAATATATTAACAATATTGAAAAAACAAGGACAATGTTTTCCCGTGGTCCTGACGTTTGGGGGCGGCTGAAGAAATGAACAATTATTACGTGAAACACGGGAAAACATGTCCTTGTTTTTTGAACATTTTTAAGACTTCCTATTGTTTAATACCAGCCATCAGAACATTTCTAAAATGATATCAAATTCAGAAATATATGGTATAGAAGTAGATTAAGAGTATTTCAAGAGTATCTAACGCTGACAACAATGAAATGTAATCTACATTATGTTAACATTACTTCTAAATGTCATTTTGAAGTATAGAATTTACGAATGCTATTAAACATAAACGTCATAAGATTGTTATAACAGCATTCTGCCTGATGAGAATCTCCAAACCTTAAAAAAAGTTATCGGCTCACCTTTTTGACTAAAATTATTCCAGATAGATATACCATCTAAAGACCTTTCGGCTAAGAAAGAGTCAGCTCCAAATGTATCCAAAAATGCAAGGATATTTTTGGTAGATCCAAAACATATTTTTTCGATAAATTTCAAAATTTTCAAAATACCCCTGGTATATCATCAGAAATACACTCAAAGCGCCTTATTCATGGTTCCGTTATTCGCGTTTTCAGTATTCGCCTATTAAAAAAATGTGAACAGTTCTTGTATTCGCGGCTGAAAATTTCATTATTCGCGAATCCAGGACTAATAATACATATTATATTTATAGAAAAATATATATTTATTTATCATTTATCTTTCAAAACAAACAAATATCAAAGTATTTATAAACAAACAAGTCTCATTGCCGCTGGGTTCCGCGTGACGCTATGGCTTTTGATAAAACCGCCTTCGCCCGATCGGTGCCGAATATTTTGTTTTATTGCTTCAACTTGTCATTCATCGAAAGAATTTCGATTGAATAGCGTGTGTGAAAGCTATATCACTATAGCGAGTGAAAGCAAATGAAAATAGCTCTTACACAGAAAAAAAATGAATGACAGATCGAATATTTCAAGCATAGGAAGGCTGGTTCAATAAGTTCAAGGTGCGACAATCACTGCATAAGATCCAAATAATTGGAGAAACAGACACTTCAGCAGGAACAACATATCCAAAAGAATTTTCAAATTTTAATTGCTGATGGTACATACAAACCTGAACAAATGTTTAATGCAGATGAAACCACCCTGTTTTGGAAAACAATGCCAAACAAAACTTTTATATACAAAAGTGAAAAATCCGCCTCTGGTTTTAAGGTAGTAAAAGATAGGGTTGCACTGCTCTATTCTACTGCATCATGAGATTTTATTCAAACCACTTTCGCGTTAGATATCGCTAAATCATCGTGCTTTGAAAAATCAAAACAATTAGAACCTACCAGTGTTTTGGCGTTCAAACAAGAAAGAGTTACAAGTGTCATTTTCTGTGACTGCAAAGTACATTTTATAGCAAAGTACATTGTTAACATAAAAGAATCATTGCAAGGACTGAAACCGTACACATTGAAATCATGAAGGAAAAAACTGTGGCCTGATTTAACAGGATACAGATAGAATCAAGTGGCATTAAAAAATTGTTTGAATCGCAAGTGAAGATTTGACTGATACCGACTTGGAGGAATGCTTAATTTACATTCCATTGAAGAGAAAGCTTCAACGGATACTGGAAATGTGATATTAAACTTTAAAAACCTGAGTGAATGTTTACGAATGGTAAATGAGCTTTATGATTTCTTCATAAAAATGTATCCGTCTATGGAAAGACGCCTTGTTTTTAGAAGGCAAATTGTTAATGCCACAGCCGAATATCAATCCGTATTGAAAGATCTTTTAAAAGCGTCAAAACAAGAAAAAAATTATAAATTCTTTAAACCTGATAATAATTAAGATTAAGCCTGATAATAATTAATAATATTGTTAAAAAATCTCTCAATAAACTGCCTTTATCATATATTTTTTCTTTTTATTTTGTGAACTTGAAACATATCCCTTATAATCCGGTACAAATTACCATTCCGTATTCACTGCATCTGTATTTACTGATTATTTACGGAATGTATCCCCAACGAATAAATAGTTTTGGCTACTACCTATAATGGCTAGAATTGCTACAAATGGTATATATAACAATATCCAATATAAAATGCCATTCTTAATTTGATGTACCTTCATTTTAGCTTAATTATTATATAATATTAACAACACAGTTTGTAATTTTTGCTAAATTGCGAGGAAGGGTTTTAACTGGGATCTAAGTTAAATATTTTTTCAGAAAATTCAGAAAAAATAAGAACTTCGTAAAATGTTTAAGAACGGCTCTGGTAGTATTTTTATACTTGAAAAATACTTAGAGTATAATTTTTTCTGTTAGGCGTCTTTGCATGCCATTTTCGTTTTATAACATATTTCGTAATTTTCAGTGACCTTAAACTTTCTAGGGCGAAAAGCGGTAACAGTTATTTTCGTGAATTATACCTATATTCAGAGGAGGTGATATTTTTCACGCGAATGTGCCATTATCTAGAGGTGTAATTTTGTTCTTTTTTCATTTTCCCAATTTTTTCTGCCAATTTTCATGTGTTGGTTACTTTGGCTTTTCACTAATAAATACCATTTTTTTTAAATATAACTTTTTTTCTTAAATAATCGTGTTTTCTTAGACTTTTTATTCATTATAGAAAATCACTTTCCAAAATAAAAAATAAATAATAAGAAAATATTATCATCTGATCACGAAATCTTCTATTGCATTCAAATATTAAGTTCTTAGTCTGTTGACTCTATCCAATACATTTCTGTGGTAGTACACCTTTTATTCTAGAGCTTCCCATTTAGGACGCTACAAAAGCTGGATATTATAGTAAACTGTTATTAGCAAAACACTATCTTTTATTGTTACCTAGATCATTTTAATTATTATATCAATGTTTGCTATTTTAACATGACCATGCTTTATTCTTGCATGCATATGCTATATCCTTGCACTTACCAATTATATATATATATATATATATATATATATATATATATATATATATATATATATATATATATATATATATATATATATCATCATCAGCCCGTATCGATCCACTGCAGGATGAAGGCCTCTTCAGCATGCTTCCAACCTTCACGGTCCTGGGCTTTCCTCTGCCATTCGGGTCCAATATACTTAACGATGTCATCAGTCCATCGTGCTTTCGGTCTTCTTCGCGGACGTTTGCGATCAAGCGGTATCCACTCCAGGATTGCCTTGGTCCATCTGTCGTCCCATCGCCTCGCTATATGGCCTGCCCATCTCCATTTCAACTGTTTTACTCTTCCAATGATGTCACAGACTTTTGTTTGTTCCCTGATCCATGCGCAGGACTTTCTGTCTCGTCTTGTAATGCCAAGCATACATCTTTCCATTCCCCTCTGTGCCACCCGAAGTTTTTGAATTGATTGCGATGTGAGTGTCCAGGTTTCACTTCCGTATGTCATAACGGGTAGAACGCACTGATCGAATACTTTTCTTTTCAGGCAAAGTGGGAGTCTGCTCTTAAACACTATGTTGAGCCTACCAAATGCCTGCCAGCCACATTTAACACGCCGTTCCACCTCCCGGGCGGTATTCCCCTCCATGGAAATCCTCTGCCCAAGATACACAAAGCTGTCCACAATCTCTAAATCCCTTCCTAAAATTGAAATTCTTCTGTCCTGAGCGAAGTTATTGAACATAACCTGACTCTTTTTCAGGTTTATTTTCAAGCCAAATGGTTCGCCAGCCCTTTGCAGTTCTTGTATGCGCCTTTGCAGCTCCTCTCGGTCTTGTGAAATGAGAATAATATCATCTGCAAATCTAAGATGGTTTAAGTTTGCACCATTGATCTTTACCCCATCCTGTTCCCAATCCAGTTTACGGAATACTTCTTCAAGGCCAGCCGAGAAAAGAATAGGCGATATTGCGTCACCCTGCCGTACACCTCGTTCTATATTAATTCCCACTTCAAGATCATCAAGGTGAATTGTGGCTGTAGCTCCATCATATATCGATTCTAATAGGTTTACATAGGCTCTCTCTACACCTTGGCTAAGCAGTGCATCCATTATCGCATGCTTTGAGATGGAATCAAATGCTTTTTCGTAGTCGATAAAAGCCAAGCACAGTGGCATGGTGTATTCGTTGTGCCTTTCTATGACCTGCTGTACAACCTGGATGTGATCCATTGTACTGAATCCACTTCTGAATCCTGCTTGTTCTCTTGGTTGTGCGTCATTCAGTTTTTTGAATATTCTTTTAGAAATTATCTTAGTGAAAACTTTGTACATCACTGATAGGAGGCTTATTGGACGGTAGTTCTTTAAATCTTCCTGTGCTCCTTTTTTATGTAAAAGGATCACTTCTGCATTTTTCCATAAGTCAGGTACTTTTTGTTCTTTGAGGCATTTTGAGTATAATTTTGCCAGTGTTTTATGTAACGTCCGACCACCAGCTTTTAGCATTTCGATAGTTACACTATCCTTTCCTGGAGCCTTGCCGTTCTTCATCAATTCTATAGCATTTGTTACTTCCTCCACTAGGATATCTGGTATTATATACTGTTCTTCCGTGGATATTGCTGTCCCTGACTGGCTCTGATCTTCATATAACTGGGAATAAAACCTTCTGACAATCTCTAACATTTGGGTACGCGTCCTGCACACTGTGCCATCCTCACGCTTTAAAGCATATATTTGCGTTCTTTTGTTTCTCAGCTTCTGTTTAGCTTTGTTAATTCCTTTGTTTTCTTCCAAGGTTTTTTGCACTAGCTGCATATTGAATCGGCGCGTGTCCTATCTGATACGTTTTCTTATAGTTTTGCAGAGCTCAGTGTACTCGACCCTGCCAAAAGGACTACCTGCATTTCTCATTGCTCGCCGTTTCTTCATTAAATCAATGGTCTCACTGGAGATTTTTGTTTGTTTGAGACATTTTTCCTCTGGTGCTATTGAAGCAGCCGTTTGAAGTACATTATTGGCGATTTCTTCATATTGAACTGATATTTCCACCTCCTCTGGATCTTGTAACGCAGCAAACCGGTTTGACAAAGCAATCTCAAAATCGCTTCCTCTCTCCAGCAGTTTTCCAGAATCCACCTTGCCCTTCTTTGATCTTACCATTTTTTCGCGCTCTTTTCGACAGTCAATCCGAACCCTTGCTCGTACAATTCGGTGGTCACTTCCAACATTAAAATTGTTAAGGACAGTACAATTGGTAAATATTGTTTTATCGTTGGTCATGATGTAGTCAATTTCGCTTGTGAGCCCAGATGGACTTTTCCATGTCCATTTTCTGCTGATATTTTTCTTATAGAATGAATTCATAATATATAGTTCTTGTCCTTCAGCAAAATCAACTAATCTGTCACCTCTATTGTCTCGCTCACCAGTTCCATATGGGCCAGTTGCATTTTCGTCTGTTCTTGTTGTTCCAATTCTGGCATTAAAATCACCCATCAGGATTTTGTACCTACATTTCTCCTTGTATAAAAGCTGGGCCACATCATCATAAAATTCCTCAATTTCCTCATCTTTATGGCTTATAGTTGGTGCATAAGCTTGGACGATTTGAAGCCTAAACTTTTTATTCAGCTGAATGACGCATTGGGCTAATCGGTCGGATGTACTTTCAAATTTTACCACACTGTCGTTCAGCTTTCGATTGATGAGGAATCCTATTCCGCCACATCGGCCATTTTCCGTACCTCGAGTGTAGAGTACGTGTCCAGTTGGTTCCAGTTTGATTAACTCTTCACCCTTCCTTCGTGTTTCACAGAGCCCAATAATATCCCAATGTATGTTGTCAAGTTCGATTAACAGTTCTTGCAATCGGGCCTCTGTTTTCATAGTCCGTATATTTAACGTTGCAATGTCAAAAGTCCAATGGCAGCCTGATCTAACCCGGTGATTCTTAGCACCCTCTGCCTTGGGGCAGGTCTTCCCGCTGCCGTAGGTAGTTGCCCCTTGGCCTCCGGGGAATGAGGGCCGTGTTTGAGGTTGTACTGTCATATTTCAACATACTGAAATACCATGTTGAAGGTATGGACCGTAATCTGCCACGCTGGTCCAATGCGGGTTGGCAGATTTTGGCAGAATTTATAAAAACATTCACCGCAGCGTTTCAATTAATGAAACAAGTATATGGTGAAAATTGTTTATCCATAGGCCATAATTGTTTATCCAGAGGCCATATATATATATATATATATATATATATATATATATATATATATATATATATATATATATATATATATATATATATATATATATATATATATATATATATTACCAATTGTTTTTAATTTTCTCCAATGCACATTGATCGTCTAACATTTCGCTTCTATATTAATTTTCTATATAACTTTTCGTCGGATGTAGTTTCTATTCCCCTTTGTATTCCAGTGCAAATTTTGTTATACTTATATTTAATTTTCATAGTGACGAACTACGTCCACTTTCGACTCTTGTTCTAAGCGACTTGAAATGCTTTCTAGTCAGTATATACTTAGTATTATTCTTAAATCTTTAATAGGGTTGCTATTTATGTATCCCGAATAATAAATAAAAACAAATATTTATCATTGAAAAGGATTTTATTGTTTTTCAAAATATTCTCCAGGATGATCGATACACTTTTGCATACTTTTGAACCAATTTTCATAGAACGTTTTCCATTCCGATAGAGGTATCTCCAAAACATCCAATTTGAGCGCATCAACCGCTTCTTCTGGAGTCGAAAATTGTTGATCACGAAATTTATTTTTCACGAACGGGAACAACAAGAAATCACTGAATGCCAAATCAGGACTGTACGGCGGATGACCCATCAATTCAATATTTTGATCGATCAAATATTAACTTGTTCGGTCCGATGTGTGAGAGCTCGCGTTGTCATGATGAAGAATGTTCCTGTGTCGCTGGTTATTTTTCCTTATTTCTTTAAAGACTTCTGGCAAACAAATGACTGTGTACCATTCAGAATTGACCCTTCTACGATTCTCTAGTGGCATTGCAAGCATCCACAACTTTTGTTGGATTTGGCTTATTTTAAAAGACCCATACAGTCGAGTGCTGTTTAATTTCGAGCTCATACGCATAGATCCAAGATTCGCCACCTGTGTAGATGTTTTTGGCTTTTGAAGCACCACGATTGTATTTTTTGAACATTTCTTTGCACCAATCAACTCGAGCCTTTTTTTGAGCGACTGTCATATTATGCGAAATCCAACGCACACAAATCTTTTTCACGGCTAAATGTTCACGCAATAGCTTGTGTATGTTTGTCATACTAATACCTAAGGATACCTCAATGTCACGGTATGTCACATGACGATCTTGCTTCATCAGTTCGCACACAGTATCGATGTTTTCTTCACAACAACAGATTTTGGACGACCTACTTGAAATTCGTCCGTAAGCGAATGATGGCCACGATTAAATTCACTAAATCAGTGATATACAGTGGTTTTAGATGGTGTTTCATCGTCAAAAGTCGAAGTGAGTTGATCGATACACTGATGTTAAAATAATCCACATCGAAAATCGTAGTAAAATATCGCACAAAAATCCTCACGAGTTAATTTCATTTTTTGACTGATATGAAATATTCAAGTCACTAAACAACCCAAATTGTGTCCGTATGACAGAACTTTCTGAATATGTATCATGTCAAAAATGTAAAATTTGACGATGTATATGACAGATGGCGCCTTACAACACCAATGTTGCTAATTCCGGATACATAAATAGCAACCTTCGTATTCACAAATAATGGTATTTCAAGTTTATCTGTTTTGTTAAAGATCAAGAATACACAGCCATAAAAGAATACACTTTTCACATTACTATTGAATAGTCTGATCTTAGTTCTTCGAGAAACTTCTTTCATTTGACAGATATTCTTCATGCCATTGAATATATTTTAAGCTTTAGCTATGCATATCTTATCTAACACTCTGAGGCTGAGACCTTTTTTGTCTCAAAAATAGTTTGTAAATAAGTGAAGTCTACTATATCTTCTAATATTTTATCATCAATCATAATATTTATTTGATCGTTGGAGTTTAGTTTCATGTTGAAAGTTTGACTAATACATTAACCATCGATTCTTCACATCATTTGAAAGAAAAAGTCCCAACAAGGAACAAAAACCAAAGTGAAAGCGCGAAAAATTAAAGCAAAATTGCAAATACTAAATCACCAATCGAAAAGCTATGATAAGATTTAATATTTTAAGCAAATATGTGTAAAAGAATATTTGGCATAAATGCATTGGTTATAATTTGACGAATAACCTACAAAAAAATAAGCAATTGTTTTAATAAAGTGGCCACCTTGCAATGGCTAGTTGAGATCATCCCCACGATAAAAAGCTTTATTTCAAAGTGACGACAAAAATTATTTTAGTGTATGCCAGTGCATGTATTTAAGTGTAATTTAAAACTAAAAATGTATTCTGTACGCGAATATCGCGGTATGCTCCTTATTAACGGCGAAGTTCGTATTAAGAAAAAAGTATCTTTGCTGCTGACGACCAAATTAGAAATATGCAAGGATTTTTTAACGTGTTCGGGAAAACTGGTTAAAATGGTCTTGCGTAGACTAAATGGTGAACATTTTGGACATATAATTTAATAATTGATCATGTGTTACTTAATGTGACGTAAATCGTTGAAAACATCTTGAGGTGTAAAAAATTAGTTCTATTAATATCAACTGCGGCATTAAACAATGATAATATGTTGGTTTCTTTTTGTAACTAAACAAACCAAATGTGTGCTAAAATATATGGGATAAATGAAAATAAATATATTTTATTTTCATATAATATCGTAGATCGCCAATGAAACAGAAACCGGTTTCCGTTCGATAGAAAGGCAACATCACAATGCGGCGTTACCGACTGTAAAGAAAATAATTTTAAAAAGTTCTGACCTGATTTCCAAGGTGTCTTTGGATACATGTTTTAAGGAAACTTTTTGTTCAAAATGATGTAAAGAATCATTATAAAAGCTTGTTTTAAATCGACAAGATTTGAAGATTTTTTGTCGTGAAGAATCCCCAGGTCGACATGATTTTTGTAACATTGATGTGAATACTCTTTTTGCGTTTCATTTAGGTAGTTTTAAAACATCTTTTCACAGAAATGGCTTAGCACGTTCCATTTTCAAGTACCTGTTTCTCCTTTATAGCATGGGATCATTGAAATTGTTTGTACCTAGATTTGAACTGGACAATGAAGGAATTACAAAACCATAGAGGAGGTATTTCCACAGTATTCTATGAACCTTTAAGGGCAGTTTTATTGTTTTCTATAAATTATTTTGTTTCTGTCTCGTTTACAGTACAGTCAAGTATTTAAGTCGATTTTATATAAAATAACAAGTTCTAGTCGTCGATTTTGCAAAAATCCAGCGAATAAGTTTTGTTATATATGGGGATGATTTGTTCTAAAGTCACAAGCTAAATATATATCCGAACAAATCAAAAAAACGTATCTTTTATATTTTAAGTACTAGATTGGAGATCATAAAAGTTGGACTCCTCATGTTTGTTGTGTGAGTTGATACGGAAATTTAGTGCAGTGGATGAATCGCAAGAAAAATTCTATGCCATTTGCTGTTCCTATGGTGTAAAGAGAACCTACTATGTAAACCTACTCATGTAAGTGACTACGTAATAAGCTACTTTAAGTGATGCAAAACTTAAAGCAGTGGAATTGGCAACTTGGAAGTATTTTGTAAGTGTAGTGAGAAGATTTCTGGTCAACAAGAAAGATGAAAACTATAAAAACCTCATAGATGAACTCTTGAAAGCCTATGAAATTCTAGGGTGTCGCATATCCTTAAAAATGTATTTTTACATTTTTTACACAAAATTTGGGTGCAGTAAGCGATGAACAAGGAGAGAAGTTCCACTAGGACCATCAAGACGATGAAAGCAAAATACCAGGGACGCTGGAACCCATTTATGCTGGGCGACTACTACTGGTTTTTAAAAAGAGATGATGCTACAGAACACAAGAGGAAACAGTGAAAGTTTTTGTCACTGTATGACATCTCATGTAATATTGCATAGATTTTACACGTTTTACATGTTTATAATAAATAAATATTAGATTGTAAAAATACGTTGTCTCCTTTTTTCCCCACCACCGACATTCCGTAACAAACTAATAATGTTACATTAATTAGTTTATCATTTTCTGATTTAGGACTACAATATACATCATATACACCTATCTTCATCAGTTAGCTCAAAAAAGTTTTAATTTGTTGACCTGTGATAATGTTATAAACATTACATATATTGTATAAGAAAATGAATTGAAATGATAGGGGATGGAGAGAAGTAAAATTTTATATCATCATATAAAAGGAGAAAAATATTTTTGGGTTTTTAGAATGACACATAAAGTGATCCTTGTGGGACTCCACAATGGATGAGCTCTGGGAGATATTCATCTCTATTTGCTCATCAATCTACTAGCATTTTGCGACAGGCCTACATAATATAAATTGGCACCCATAACTTCAGTATTAATTATGTTCCAAGGTTTTTAAATAATCTGATAACGCTAACACAGTTCTTCTATCAATATCTGTGTTTCAGTTAGGTCGTGTAATATTTACAGAAACCTGATTGCTTTATAGAAAGAAAATGACAATGTCTTTTGTTTGGTCAATAGATCAGCCATATTTTTTTCCAAAAACATTGACAGTGTTATCAAGATCGATATTAGCCTAATATTATTAAAATATACTACATACGATATACTCTGTTCGATCTGTCCACACTGTTGGCTTCAGCTTTGGAAGGAAGGCGGGCTAACTTGTTCGACTTTCAACTTCTTAAAATCACTTGATAGTCCTTAGCAATTCCTTTTGTTAACCGAATTTTTCTACAGCAGACTGAAAATGAGTGACAATAATTTCGAGCAACAGTACGCCATCAAGTTTTGTTTCAAAATTGAAGATAGTGAGACAGAAAGGCTTGCAAAACTATAATAGGCCTATAGATACAGTGTTTTATTAATGATCTAGGTTTTCAGGTAGTTTAAGGCAATCTTAGAAGACCGAAACTCGATGGAAGACGAACCTAGTAGGAAGACCTTCAACTGAAAGAAGCGATTAATTTGATATTTTATTCCGTCAGATGTTGACCAACGAATTGAGAATGAAGAAAATCTATGCAAAAATGGTTCCGAAAATCATTTCGCAGGATCAAAAGGACAACAGAAGGGCCTCCAACTCTGAAACAACACCGTTGCTCGAAATTATTGCCAATCATTTTCAGATCGCACTTGAAAAATCCGGTTTACGAAAAGAATTGCTACAGACCACCAAATATTTCTAGGAATTTCAAATTCGTACCTCCTAATCAAATCTTTGCTTGCCTCATCTCCATAGGGGAAGCCAACAGTGTTACCTGATCAAACGCTACGCCACAAGTCTCATTATTCTATTTACTAACCTCGTAAGGCTTTTTTGGAAATTGCATTATATTATACACTCTGCATATATCCAGATAACCTCCCGCATTAAAAATGCAGCTTTATTGGTTGTAAATGTTTACAAATAGTATATTTGTCTACACAAGTATAATACAAAATAGTTCGTACTACACGTAAAGTGTAATAAAAATATTTCTTTAGATTATTACACTGGTCTACAAAATTCAAACTTTTTTTGCCATATGAAAACGTCTGTCTAATTTAGATAGTACTATGACCGCCTAACAAGAATATATTAATAAAAAAAATAACATGTCAGGTTTCTTTGTGACATTCAAATATATATTTTTATAAAAAATGTACGAAAATACACTTACACTTATACAATTATCCTCTTATACACAATATTTATGATTTTCGTGAGTACTTAGCTTCCTGTTAGTCCCTTTGCAATCCCCAACAGTAATCGGCTAACATCCCAGTACCACATTTCCCTTAATATCGCATTTCTATAAGGAAAATATTCTGGTGGAATCTCTCACCGTATTCGTCACTCACAGAGTCCCGGATCTTAGCACCCCAAAAGGTTTGTATGAGATCAAAACTTCATTAATTAAATCGGTGTAATTTTCTGCTCTGTGGTTACCCAAAAAGTTTTTTACGAAATTGATAAAACATTTCCGGACAGGTTTTTCAAGAGCATTCAGTTTTTGCTCAAAACTCTTATCCTTCATTACTTCCCTTATTTGAGGACCTACAGATATCCCTTCTTTAATTTTTGCAGCGCTAATTATGGGAAATTTCTCTTGAGTTGCTTCTTGAATTTCTAATGAATTTAGAGGTGTTGGCACAGACAATTCGGCACTATGTGGGATTGACCTTTTTGCAGATGATAGGTCTTGACAGGTACTTTATGAGATGGCAGGTACTTTATGGTGTGTTTCGACATAGTTATGATACCCTTTATAGCAGTCAAACACAAATAAGAACCACTTACGTAATATGTTGGTTCCGTCCAAATAATTGGCACAATAAAGGGCATATGTCTACATCCCTTAGCCCAACTCACCAAAATTTTCACACATGTTACACAGCCGATATGTGAAGCCCAGGATTTATCTTGATGGCGGACAGGAAAACCAAAGTAACCCAAATAATGTTTGGTCACTATTAGTGTGAAATTTCGACGCTGAGATGTAAAAGTAAATTCTCCTCACACATAAAAAATGTCCAAGTGATTTAAACACTCATGGTATATTTACAGCCTTAACGAATATCAATAAATGTAAAATTGTTGACTATGATAGCTATATACCCTCAAAAATTACGTTATTCACACATAAACGCGTATGTGGGGTGAAATTGTATATGTGGCTATCACAAAAAAAGAACTGAGGGTGACTGGAAAAATATAACATTATTTTTCTAATGAGAGTAGATAAGTATAATCATATAACATTACAACATTCATGTGACAAAAACAGTGTTTATCAGTGTTATTATTAACAATTTGAAATATGTAGTGAAAGATTAGCAACTGTTTTTAAAAGAAAGTTTTTTTATTTTAACAACTGTCAATAGTATCAGTTGTAATTAAACTCACATCAATTAAACCCATCTAACTTTAAACTATGATCGTGTATTTATTATGTTTAGTTAGTTCACTTTTAATTTAATTTCAAAAATAGAATTTAAAGTTATATAAACTAAGTTGGTCCATTAGATTCCGCAAATAATTAAAATGTAATTACAAAAAAATAACTGTTGCTAGATGATTTTAAATTGATATTTGAGATTTATTTGTATCATGAAAATATTTTTATTTTGGCGTAAAATATAAATTATTACTCGGCAACTTATCGCATGGCAGATTTTATAAAAATATTAAATCACTGAATGATTTATATTTATTTACTCAATTAAATTTCATATAAAATGTTATATAAATTAACTTTGCGATGTTAATTATCGTTCGTTGGCAAATATTATATTAACATATAGAAGCAAATCAAACCATAACTGTTATTCAGTCAATTAATTTATCGCACACACAATTTCTGTATACTACACCACCACTCCAGCTACAATGGGGGAAAAAGTATTTAAACAAACCGATTTATCTCAATTCAGCTTTCTTATATGAACAAAAATGAAAAATTATTTACCACAAATTTATGCCATAATTAAAGCAGAATATAAAATTTTTATACAGCAACTAATAAATCAACAATTTTTCATTAAAAAAAAAATCATTTCTTCATTTGAAAAACTTTATTGCAAGAAACAGTATTAGAGGAAATAAATACCTTCAATATACAAAAATAAACTTAATCTATCTCAACCAGTTATAAAATAAGTGTTGCATGTTAATATTCTGATTACAATGGCTAGGAAAAGTCGAAAACTTCATTTGAAAACAAATGCAGAAATTGTAAATTAAAAAAAAAACAGCCTGAAACTACAGCAAATTTCCAAAAAGGTAGTGCTTTTATTTTTGATAGTAATAAAACTTAAAATATCTTGCTACATTGAAAAGGAAAAGATAAAAGGTCGACCAAAAGCATTCTGTTAGAATTCAACGAAAAATGTCAAATTCTGTAAGAAAACATGCTTTATTTCAAGTAAAAACGTAGCCAATGATATTACTTCTTGTTATGGAGTAAAGTCACACCTAGTACTGTACGAAATGAGTTATATAATTTCGGATATATTAGGTTGCTAAGAAAGTTATTGTCGTTTTTAATCATAAAATTGAAATGCAACATATCTCAGCTCAAACAAAATCTTATAAATCGAAACAAGAACCATTACAATTAACACACGTTTGCCAACGAGAAACAAGTTTGTTTATACCGCTTGCGTAAAATTTTGTCCTGGAGGAGAACATTGAGTCCTGGAGGCGACGAGCATTTCTCGCACAGCAAATTGTTTAGATGCTTGAAAAAGTGGTAGTGGATAGGCGAGAGGTAGTATGGCGGATGGTCAAGAGTCTCGTAGCCCAACTCATGCAGATTTTGTCGCGTGATTATTGCGACGTATAGCCGAGCATTGTCATGGAGAAGAATTGGTCCCTACCTGTTGATCAATGCCAAGCACATGCGCCACAATTTTTGGTGCATTTCATAGATTTACTGGCAGTAGTTCTCCGCTGTAATCGTTTCGCCCAAGTACAGGAAGCTGTGATGAGTCAGACCGGCCGCAGACCACAATTGCATTTTCAGCTTTGGAAAGAGTTCTAGAACTTCGTCGCGGTCCAACCACTAAGCTGATCTTCGCCGATTATAGTAAAGAGCCCACTTTTGATCCTACGTTACACTTCAAATCGACGATTTTTTTGATTTTCATTCAGTTCGTGCGGCACCCATTTATCAAAGTTTTTTTGACATTTCAATCTTCTGCATATGATTAGAAATAGCATTAGAAGTTACATACGTTACGCTTAATTTAGAGGCAAGCTCCCGAATAGCTGTACGCGGATTCGCGTCGATTAAAAAAAAAGAAGAAAGAAAGGGAGTCTTCAGATTACAGCAGGACGAAGTTGAAGCACAAGAGTTGGAAAAGAATGTTCGTTCTATATCGTCAGAAGAAGGTTGATTATACCTTCCCAATCATCAGATATTAATCCTGTTGGAAACTTATAGCATTTAATGAATCAAAAAACCATAAACAATAATGGATTCAGCATGCTATGCTATTATGGTATAATTTTATTGACGGTCGATAGTCCATTCAGTACTAAATGTACCTTAATGTACCTCACTTCCTAAATATACCTCACTGTACCTTTAGCACTAGTTCAGATGTCGTAGTGGATGTATATGTTTGTTCAGTTAGCATGATTAGCCGCTGTGAAAAAGAACTTCTTTTGTTTCTTCTCTCACGTTACAGTTTCCCTTAGTCATTTTAATGGTGTTTTAATATTATCGATTTTTGCTAGCTAAGTTCATATTTTTTATATTTTGCTAATAATCTGTAGATTTATTGTGTTATAGAAATGCCAAAATACACCTCAAAAAGCATCGTCTTTCGAACCAAGAGTGGTGCAAACCTCTTCAGGAATCTACTTATAGTGATAATAAACTGCAACCAATCTAGGAAAGTGTCATTGGTGATAAGGATAGTTGCGAGCAAGATGTTCAGGAAGATGACCAATTCAATTAACTTGATGATCAAGAACAGAATATCTGTGATGCTCATATGGAACAACTAGACCATGGGGAATGGTTGTAAGTGGTATGTTCAATCATTAATTTCATGAAGGTCTAGAATTTCACCAAAAAATAATAATTTGTAATTGCGAGAACGCTAAGAAAACCAAAAATATATAAGAAATATGGACCACCACTATAAACAGTTCAAACTCTTGTCAAAGACGAAAGACATGTTGGTCCGCCTACGCTGCAAAGGGGAAGACAACAGTGTTGCTAGATTGGTGGCTAAGCCACCATCTCCTTAATTTATTTCCACACCTCGTATATCATGTAAAGACATGTCATGTTATTATTGTAATTGTAAGTCATTTAAATTACGTATCATCTAGTATGAATCCATTGCATTAAAACAATTTCAAAGATTTTTCCCAGCAATTAGAATAATTTTTTCATTAAGATTCAACAGAATAATTTTTAAAGATTAACCAATATATAAAATCAAAAAAATGATATTTCAGATATCTTTATTAATAGAAATTAATTTATAGAAATCAAAATTATAGACCAAAATTCAAAGACATTTTCCAGTTACAATCAGTCAAAAGGTTATGCGACGAACAGGTAATCGAGCGGCCCGACCTACTTCATTTTCTTGGCTTCTGAAATAGAACCATTGTTTGAGTATGTGCTCCTAGTATGGAATGTATGAGTAAGCGAATACATTTAAGAAAATAGATTTTAATGTGTTAGGGTAGTCGAAATAGTTTTTTCAAAGGGATTTCGTCTTTTGTTTTCAACGAGTAAATGTATTTTAAAAGCATATAAAACAAATATTCTATTAAATAATATTATATTACATATTAATATTTAAATAAATAAATATTCATATTAAAATATAAATAAATATTAATATTAAAATATAAATAAATATTAATATTAAAATATAACAGCGACATAGTAATCGACGCCGCACACAGTCCAGGTTAAATAATCCCTCCATCAAATAAGATTAAAGACTATGGGCATTTTAGGATCCAGAGATTTTAGGATCCAAACATTTTAGGATCCGGATTTTTAGTTCCCGACGTTTTACACTCCAAGCGTTTCAGACTACAAACGTTTCAGACTACAAACGTTTCAGACTCCAAACGTTGTAGACTCCGGACATTTTAGATAAGGGACATTGTAGTTACCAGATATTTTTGATGCGGAGCATTTATGGTAATAAGCGTTTTGGATTCCGTACATCTCAGTAACTGTCCATCTTAGTTACCGGACTTTCTAATAGTTTCTTATTTAAGCACCACCACAAAGGATAAATGCCAGACTTCATTTTATTATTATTTTCACTATTATTACCCATTTATTATTCAAGCACTATTTATCTACCATCATTTTGAGTTTCAAAAAGGCAAAATAAGAACCTTTACACTTTAACACTGTTAGTTTAATATTAACATGTTCATCTTTATTATGCCTAGTTATGTAAGGCAGTTGTAAGCATGATAGTTAAATTTACTTTTTTGTGTTATAATTTTTTATTTTTGTTTGTCTCTGAACTGTTTGTATTTGTTAAATAACTTTTCCAGTTAACTGAGTTATTTTAGAGTAGGTAAATCACTTTTTCCAGTTTAAAGGTTTTTTTTCATTCCGAAGATCTGGGTGGCACTCTTATTGAAGTGCCGTCGAGATTCGTCCGTGATCCACGACCCAACTGCCTCTGGCGACCGGCTGCGGTAGCTGTAATTTAGGAAACCAACAAAAAAATTACATTACAACTTCTCGCTATTTACACTTGAATACGGTTAAGGAAATCATCAAAATTGTTTCCCTCAATTAATACCTGCAACAGGTTCAATAAAAAATATAAGAATATTTTTAAATTATCAATCCTTTAGATATTGAAATCAATTTGCAACCTGAAAAGTTAGCACCGGTGAAGCTTTCATAAAGAAAAGTATAACAACGAAAAATTAAAAATTGTGACACGCGGTCGCGGTCGCAGTCTCAAAGAATTAATTACGAATACTACAAGGAGCTGAACGACTATTTTACACACTAGGTATAGCTGATTACTTTAAGATCGCTCTACATAGTCTATTATTCGTAACGACAAAAAATCTAATAGTATCTTTTGATCATGGATCCAAACAACCTAAGTGTAGATGTGGGACATGAATTTTGTGGAATGAAATAGACAAAAGTCTCTTTCTAGCGCAGTGAATCGGATTACAATCTAAAAACGGAAAAACAAAAAAGAAGTTTAACTCTTTAGCAAATTTAAAGCAAACAGGTACTGAACGTCTAAAGGAAATCCTAGACATCAAGAACCTCGTTATAAATGTATCTAACCACCACTTATCCGTAGATAAAGAATCCATCCTAAAAAAAGGCTTCAACTTTGCCTTAACTCCAAAACATATACCAATAAAAAAAAATATTTTCAAACGTTGAATCAACCCTAGACAACAAACCAGATGAAGAAGCAGCAATAATCAGACAAGATGTAGCGCGAATACTACGATCAAATAAAATACCAGAACCAAATGTTAATAAGGCTGAAATCAAAACGCTTGAAAGCTTAAAAAGAAACAAGGATATCACTATATTCCCGGCAGACAAAGGAAACGCAACAGTCATAATGAACAGCGGGAATTATATGGAAAAAATTATGAACATTTTATTAAACAAAACATGTAAACCAGCAAATAGGGATCCGACAACCTATCTAGAAAAATCATAAGCAAAATCAAAGCTTGAAAACTGGAACTGGACATCGAACGAACAATAACTGCAACGGAAAAATCAAACAGATGTCCAAAACTTTACGGTCTATCCAAGATACACAAACCAGAACTCCCATTAAGGCCCATAGTAAGTGTTTTCGGCTCTCCAAGACAAAATCTGGACCAGTATCTAACAAGTATCATGCAACCAAAAGTTAAACTTGCCGAGTCCTATGTTCAAAACTCAGAACATTTGACAAAGGTAATTAAGGATTTCCAACTAGAGGATCGGGATATACTAGCAAGCCTGAACATTGTCTTACTATATCCAAGCCTCCCTATAGACGAAGCTCTGGACCTAATTTCGACTAACGGAGACTTTCTACCACACGTGTGTGAACTCTCCAAACACTGCCTGAAGAACACATTTTTCCTTCAACCAGCAGCTCTACAGACAGACCGACGGTGCTCCAATGGGATCATCACTATTACCCTTTATATCCAACCTGTTCATGACAGACTTCGAAACAAAAGCATTAGCCAACGCTCCCTTAAAACCTAAACTTTGAAAGCGCTACATAGGTGATATCTTTATAATACGGTCTCACGGCAACAAACTTCTGAACAACTTTCTAACCCAATTGAACGAAATCCACCTCAGAATGCAATTCATCCTGGAAGTCGAACAGGATAGAAATTCACCGTTTTTGGATTTCCTCATCAGACTCATCAACTCACACCGATCGATACCTTAACGTCGAATCCCATCATCACCATTCTCAAATTCAAGCAGTAGGGAAGACCTCGATTTCCAGATCCTTCCGTCTAATACTACCAGATACGCGAAGTGAAAAACTACCAAATATTGTCACAGCCCTTAGACTAAATGGATATTCAGAAAATTGCATCAGGAAGGCCATTCAGCGCCAGGAAACCCAAACACGAAGAACAATAAAGGATCAAGAACCAAATGCACCAACAGTCCTGCTATCATACGTAAAAGGGATCATGGATAAGATAAGCAGATTATTAAGAAAACATAAGATCAGAACAATCTACAAGCCGCACAAAACTGTCGCAAACATCCTAAAACCAAGGACAAAATCAGTCAGGAAAATGATAGGGTATATAGCATATCTTGTTCCGACTGCAACATAACATACATAGCACAAACAAACAGTCGAATCTCGACCAGAATACAGGAACCTCAAAACAACTTAAGAAAGAGCTGAACGCCGCGATCAGCCCCGAACTAATCCGATACACATGCACATCAATTGGACTCTTCACACGAAGTGAACAATACTTGAAAGTGGCAAATGAGATTTTGGCGAAACGTCGTGACTCTTCACAGAAGGAACAGATAGACACCCGGAATAATGTCGGAACATTATCTACCATCCGTGAAAACACTCGATGTAACATACTAACCATACAACAACTCAAGTGTTACATGTACCAACATCCGTGTTGTGTTGATAAGGGCACAAAGTTTCATAGCTGTTAATGGCTCACATTTGATTGACATAATTTTCAAAAATTAATTAGCACCTAGATGTTATTCCAAAAGGAACGAAGCGACAAAATCTAATTTTTCAAGTTATTGGCACCAAGCGACTACATATACGCTGTTTTAGTTATCCCAAAAAAGATGGAAACGCCAGATGGAATACGGCCTCTGTTGACAAAAGGACCAAGTGATAATTCACAAAATGCATATTTACAATTCATCGAAAATGAACCAATAGACAATTTCCTTTCAGATATTTATGAACTTGTCGCTTGGTTCTTTCTGAAACTCTAGTTCTTTGATGATCGCGTGCAATAAAACTTACTTCTGCATGCGTGATATTGTCCATGGCCTTAAAAGATGTTGATTCGGACACGAGCAAGTCAGCAAGTGACAGTAATGGAAAACAACAGAGAAATAAAGAATTGTTGGAAGAAAGAGCTAATTTTAAAAGCAGACTCAAGAAGGGCAGAAAAAGAAAATTCCCTAGAGGTGCTAGAATCAGTAAACCTTTGTCTGAAGAAACTATAAATACAGTAAAGTATCATATTGCAAAATTCCCCACATACATTTCCCATTACTCGCGAAGTCAAACAGAATCTCAGTTGTTAGCGTCGGATGTAACACTACATAAAATGTATACATTATTTTTAGACGAAAACTCAAACGAATCGAAACTAAATGTGTCATATTCAAATTACAAAAAATGTTCTATCAACACTTTAAGAAGAAAACCATCAAATACAGACACCTGTAACATATGTGATTTCATATTAAAATAAAAAATACAGTGGACGATGAAACAAAACACAGCACACTCTCTTACATAACGAACATCTAATGACTTCGGAAATAGCTCAAAAAATGATGAAAGAGGATATGGAAAGACCAACCAAGGATCCAACCTTTGAAGCGGTAACTTATAATATGCGGAATGTAATAGGCCCGCCGAAAATACCAACAAACATTGTATATTATAAAACGCAGTTGTCATTATACAATGAAGGAGTACATATAGGGTCTTCTAACACACCACATTTATATTTTTTTCTTGTGGAAAGAGGGAATTGCCGGAAAATGGGCGCAAGAAAAAATTCTTGACTTAAAAAATTAATTGAGGAACATTTGCCTCCTGGTACAAAGGAATTAGTCCTATGGTATGACTCATGTAGCGAGCAGAGCAATTCAGAGGAAGAAAACCTTCAGAGTTGTGTTTTGCTGTGCCAAAACTACAAATATTGCATCCAAGAGAGAAAGTTATATCAGACAAAAACATGCTGATGTTAACAGTTAGTTACTTGTTGAAGCAGCATTTCCAAAAAGAGCCAAACGCCAAAATGATTAAAAATCTATTTTGGTAAAAAATATTTCATTTTGAAAAACTGAAATGAAATAAAACCGAAATCATCCATTGTTGGTATTTTAATAATAACTAATACCTAATTTTTTAATAAAGTTGAACTTTACATCTTAATTACTCAAACATTTAAAAATATCGCTTGGTTCCGTTTGATATAACGTTATCCATCTGTATGCTATTACTCTCAACAGTATTATTGTTGTTGTATTAAAAGTACTACAATACCCCGAGTTCGTATATTGTCTTTTCAGCCAATTATGCAAATTTGAAACGAACAACGACAAACTATAGTATAAAAGAGAAGCGAGCTTAAGTTTTCGTGATATAGCGAAATGGACAATGATACTTCTATCATTATCAAGACATGAATACGATGGCTTGACGATCAAAATGATGCATAAGTACAAGGCTATGCTCATCTTAGAACTATTCAAGGGTGTAACGAACGGCATATTACACTTCTTACAGTACGAAATAAACACGAAAATGTCCGAAAATTACTTTATGATACTTTCAGTGCAGCTACAGGTAGGACTGTTGCTAAAATAAATGTTAATCGGCCTTTACCAGTAATAAGAATGAGTATTTGAATGAATCGTCCATAAATTGTGATTCCTTTGACCGTACAACAAGGGAGGTGCTAGCAGAAGGATGTCCAAGTATGGACTGATAGGTTTTTTATCTGACATTAATAAAATAAAAACTTTAGAGTGAATTTTTCACTTTTGAAATCTTATGTTTCCCAGAACATTAATTACCGGAATAAGTTTACCTTCTCGTACCAAACGCTTTCTCGGGCCGTAAAGCATAACTGAAAGGTGCTAGATCTCACAGACTTCCAAAAGATGCATAGACCAAATTAAACCCTAATTACTGCATCTCTCCAATATGCAACCAAGAAAGCCAAAAATAGAGAATGCTGGACTATGAAAAGTAATCCGAAAAGGACGCAAACTGAATGAGTTTCCATAGATTACGACTCTTCTGTCAAGAAGAATATGAGGAAGAAGAAAATCAAACGCCTAATTTCAATCAGAAAATATATAGATGTTTATAACGATATTAAAATTCTAAAAGTTCAGGGGTAAATATAATAAATGTATTATTATTTAATCAAAAAAAATTAAATGATGTTTACATTTCAAAGCCAAAAGTGATATATTTATGAGAATTTCAAGTAACATTAACAGTTCAAACTTAGACTAAGAGCATTTCAAACGACAATTCCAATATTTATTATATCAATTTAATTAAAATAAAAAGGTTGTTTTTGTAAAATGGAAATTTAATTTGAAACAATAATTTGTATCGTAGTATCCTACAACACATTAAAACACAATCAAGTAAAAAAATAACCCGTTATATATAGCTTAAATTCAAATTAGTATATGAAATTTACATGGGTTATCGAATCCTGCAATTTTTCCATTATTTTGTTTATCCATCGCGGAAATAAAATTCCAATGCAAACGAACAGCTTTACACAAAAACCTAAGCCAGAAGTTTCAAAAAACATATAAACCAGATTAATCTCAAATTAATATTCCAAATATATTTATTTACAAAGAAACCCTGTTTGATGATGAGGTAGAAGCTGAAACTACTATGTTACTATGACTATGACTATGTTAGTCCGTAGTGTTTCGCGGATGGAAGAATACGCTAGACTATTAGTCCGAGAGTACATCCGATCGTTTGTGTCCCGTTTGTTGGGAGGGTTGTCAGACAAGCATTGAGAATGCCAAGTGTTACCTTGGCGAAACGTCTGCACGTTCCCAACAAACGGAACACAAACGATTCGATGTACTCCCGGACTAATATATATATATATATATATATATATATATATATATATATATATATATATATATATATATATATATATATATATATATCCACAAGGTAGCGTAACGGAACCGTGGAGGGAAAATATTACAGAAATCTTTCACCCTTTCTCCACGTGGTGCCACCGATCGCCTTCGCCGAACCGTCAACCATGCGACGTCACGTGTCTCTCGGGACCGGTTTCTAGCCTTTCAGCCGTCATCAGCCGAGCTCTAGACGAACGCAAGGAAAGCAGTTCGGAGAGGCAATCGGGGCCAGACTAGATCAACTGGCCATTTTAATGACGGGTCGTGATCGCACACAACTCACGCCATCATACGGCGAATGCTCGTAGCAGTCAGGACCGCTCGTAACATTCTGCCTGGAACCTCGGGTATAGTACCAGGTATGCCCACAAGGTAGCGTAACAGGAACCGTGGAGAGAAAATATTACAGAAATCTTTCACCCTTTCTCCACGTGATGCCACCGATCGCCTTCACCGAACCGTCAACCATGCGACGTCACGTGTCTCTCGGGACCGGTTTCTAGCCTTTCAGCCGTCATCAGCCGAGCTCTAGACGAACGCAAGGAAAGCAGTTCGGAGAGCCAATCGGGGCCAGACCAGATCAACTGCGATCACGACCCGTCATTAAAATGGCCAGAGACACGTGACGTCGCATGGTTGACGGTTCAGCGAAGGCGATCGGTGGCACCACGTGGAGAAAGGGTGAAAGATTTCTGTAATATATATATATATATATATATATATATATATATATATATATATATATATATATATATATATATATATATATATATATATATATATATATCATCATCATCATCAGCCCGTATCGATCCACTGCAGGATGAAGGCCTCTTCAGCATGCTTCCAACCTTCACGGTCCTGGGCTTTCCTCTGCCACTCGGGTCCAATATACTTAACGATGTCATCAGTCCATCGTGCTTTCGGTCTTCTTCGCGGACGTTTGCGATCAAGCGGTATCCACTCCAGGATTGCCTTGGTCCATCTGTCGTCCCATCGCCTCGCTATATGGCCTGCCCATCTCCATTTCAACTGTTTTACTCTTCCAATGATGTCACAGACTTTTGTTTGTTCCCTGATCCATGCGCAGGACTTTCTGTCTCGTCTTATAATGCCAAGCATACATCTTTCCATTCCCCTCTGTGCCACCCGAAGTTTTTGAATTGATTGCGATGTGAGTGTCCAGGTTTCACTTCCGTATGTCATAACGGATAGAACGCACTGATCGAATACTTTTCTTTTCAGGCAAAGTGGGAGTCTGCTCTTAAACACTATGTTGAGCCTACCAAATGCCTGCCAGCCACATTTAACACGCCGTTCCACCTCCCGGGCGATATTCTCCTCCATGGAAATCCTCTGCCCAAGATATACAAAGCTGTCCACAATCTCTAAATCCCTTCCTAAAACTGAAATTTTTCTGTCCTGAGCGAAGTTATTGAACATAACCTGACTCTTTTTCAGGTTTATTTTCAAGCCAAATGGTTCGCCAGCCCTTTGCAGTTCTTGTATGCGTCTTTGCAGCTCCTCTGGGTCTTGTGAAATGAGAATAATATCATCTGCAAATCTAAGATGGTTTAAGTTTGCACCATTGATCTTTACCCCATCCTGTTCCCAATCCAGTTTACGGAATACTTCTTCAAGGCCATATATATATATATATATATATATATATATATATATATATATATATATATATATATATATATATATATATATATATATATATATATATATATATATATATATATATATATATATATATATATATATATATATATATATATATATATATATATATATATATATATATATATATATATATATATATATATATATATATATATATATATATATATATATATATATATATATATATATATATATATATATATATATATATATATATATATATTTATAACAAAGTATGTTTCTTGATTCAATAATAACCAACTCAATGTATACTATTTTCCTTCGTGTAGAGGGTTATCTTTCCCGTAGCGTTATCATTTTGTTATCCAAAAGTTTGATATATTATTGATTATAAATCTATACTAAAGCTAAAGTTTAGGTATATTAGGAAAAATATTCATATTAGTAAAAATATATGTCATTCATTTAGATAAACCTTTTAAAAGGACATAATTATTGCAATGATACAAATATTGGTCTACGATAATCCTCCCAAATCCACTACCTATGCTCATCACTCTGTAGGTTCCGGTGTAGACTGCCAATCCTAACATTTCATGGTGCATTAATGTTGTCTTTTAGCATTATATTTTGAAATCTTTGAATTATATCTACCAATATTAAAAAGTTTGGCGCAATCCCAAACTAGTATGACATAAGTCTAATACAGATTTTTAGGGTTTGCTTATAGATTAGGGGTTTGTTATACTTCTATGATCAAAAAGTAAGGTGAGGTTTATATTAAAAGTTCGAGAGAATTAAGTGTCGATACAGTTATTTACTTTTCAAATTGGTATATCTGTCCAGACGTATAATTTCGCTCATTAGCTTAAAAATTATAGCGTCTTCTATAATTTTTAAGAATTTTTGTCGGCGAATTTTAAAATGGATAAAATTATGAACAAAGAATGTATATGAAAATTTCTATAAAAAACAAAATTTCTGCTGCTGGTGCTGCTGGTGCTTTTGGTGCACTAAATCTATTAAGAACGTGGTAAGGCGATCAAGGTTAGTCGAAGAAAATATTTCCAAGTGATACAAAACTGATGTACAAATGTTACATCCAATATTTTCACGGATGGTAGATAATGTTTCTAAATCATTCCGGGTGTCGATCCGTTGATTCTGTGAAGAGTCACGACGTTTCGCCAAAATCGCATTTGGCATTTTCAAGTGTTGTCCGCTTCGACTGAAGAGTCCAACTGACTCAGTTGGACGTGACTCTTCACAGAATCAACGGATCGACACCCGGAATTATTTAGAAACATATATATATATATATATATATATATATATATATATATATATATATATATATATATATATATATATATATATATATATATATATATATATATATATCTATGGAAACTCATTCAGTTTGCGTCCTTTTCGCATTACTTTTCATAGTCCAGCATTCTCTATTTTTGGCTTTCTTATATATATATACATATATATATATATATATATATATATATATATATATATATATATATATATATATATATATATATATACTATTTTCAATAATATCGTCATAAAAAATATTCAGTTCAAAAAAAATAAAAAGATTATTTTTCTATTTTAAAACCAGACAAAAAAAATATTACGATTACAATTTTAGTCTTATATCATGTTTTTTGCAAATATATGTTAAAATATAAAGAAAAATATAACGAATATACCAACTTATATATAAAATATTATTACGAACTTAATTGCAGACACACCACAGAATAATTCCACATCAGGGCCATTCTTGTATATGATCATGTTGAGCTAAATATTTTAATGAATATGAGGAAAATTGCAATACCCCAATAGATAATCTACAACCTCTCTACAATACAAGAATCGTACGAAAAGTAAACAATAAAATCAAAAATTTTTTTAGATTTTCTTTTCATAAGTTCCAAGATAACGAATTTAATACATTTAGACCAAAGACGTTTCAAGTTTTTAATTGCCTACGTATAATTCCAGCCATTTTTTTGTCCAACTCTGCAAAATAACCGCAAGAGCACAATTTTTGACCAGATATGGATATATGATATTCGATATGGATTTCATCAGGAGTAGATTAAATCATCTCCTAATGATGATAACATGGTTAGTAAAACGCGCGGCGAAAAGTTAAAAAGCTGACTTGATAAAGTGTAATACACCACGATAATAGTCCTATAATAGTACTATTCAATTGGTCCAATAATAAAGCGTAATACTCCGCCATGAAGGCCCTGTCTATTGCCAAGTAGTTTATAAGCAGCACACCGCAAAAATCCTAGAAAACCAGAGCCATGACTTTTTCTACAGATTAAGCCATTTTTGCTTACTTGGACGTACTTTCACCTTCTCCCATATACTGCTTGGGCTGGCTCTCTGACGTTTAATAGTAAACCTGTTATAAAACGACAAACAAACTCAACAAAATCGTGTTTTAATAAGCCTAAACACTTTTGATATGCATGTATTCGAATGCATTTTTGGTCTACTGTGAACAAACGTAACATCAATGAAGTAGAAAGCGTTTTCATGCCCAATACTAAGTATAAAATCAATCGGCGATCTTTTAATCTGATATTGTGCATTATTCTAACAATTTTGTCAGTCATAGCAGTTTGCGGTATTTCCTAACGAGACATACCGATTGTTTATAACCTACATTAGATGTACGATCACGTTTAAATTCAGCATCCCACTTTTTTACTATGGGAAGCGAAGGGTAAGCATCCATTACGCTAACTCTTGATATATCTTGATATATCAATATCTTGGTATAACCTTATATACTCAGCTGGTGAGCGAGTGCTAGCCAGAACGGACTGTTAAACGTGCAAATTTTACACCCCTTCAGCCCAGATCAACCGGAGAGTAGAGATGGATTACTAGCGCCACTGACCTTGCCACGGATTAGGCCAGGAAATCCCCACGATGTTCCAGCAGTTCGCCCTGGTTTACTCAGCTCACCCCCATAGCGGAGAAATTTATCATAAATACAATAACTATAATACTAGGTTAATAAACCATATAAATAATTTATATCAATAATGATATTTGTGCTCGGCTGTGCCGCCACGACGGCCCTACTAAAAAGGTAAGATTAAAACAAAAACAAAGGCAGGTTTTCACAACAAAAAGATCGGCCTCTTCATCCTTCGGCTTCGTCGTAGAAGAAAAGTGAGAAAGAAAAAAATAAAAAGCCTGAATATCTGAGTCGGGATACCCACAAGAGTGGTGGGGGAGTACCTAAATTCGGCTCCTTCCAAGGACCTTGTAAAAGAGTTTTAATGCTGCTCCGATGCAGTGGCACCTTGAGGGGGTAACATTAACCTTCCCGTGAGTTGGTGGTTTCAAATCCCAAAAGGAGTACTCATAAATAATCTAATCAAACCAACTCTTAACTAAAGGCCCTTGGAGTTCGATGGCTGGGACTTTGTGATTCAAAACCGCAGAAATACGTTAACTAATAAGAAATAATTATGTGGAAGGTTAAATAGTAATTACAGTCATCAAATTTTTGTTTCGATTAAAACGAATAAGCCTATTTATAATTGAGGGTAGTGTAGACGTTTAAAGCAATAAAGTATTATCTAATATTAAATGGTAAAATCATTTGTTTTCCTCTGTTTTCCTTTTTAAAATGAAATGCACATAGCGATAAAACAAATAATAGCATGTGAAAAGCGCGGAAATGCATATAACACAGGTCTCCTTTCGTTATTGTCTATCGCAGATCTCGGCATACCCTCATGACCACGAGTGGGGGTCCTCAAGAATACAAATACAGATGCACGAATACTAAAATTGTTATGTATATCTTCTTTTTAAAAATTGTAGAGTCTGGTCGGTAAAATGTAGCTCCCTCCCCTAATGATTAAAATTAAAATTAAAGGTTATTTCAAATTTAGGGTAACTTTGTACCCGTTACAACTCACTAATATTTTCTCCATCTCTATCAAGTTGAGAACTTTTCAAATGACCCTCTTAATTTCGAAATCGCCGCGTTTATATTAAACATTATAATGGTATCTCGGATTTACCAGTAGCATCAGAATTCCTTTACTTCTAATAATATACACTAAAGACCTTGAAGAGATATTTAATATTAAAATAAAACTCCTTCAATATGACCAATAAATGAAAAAATAATCTCGAAGTAATTTATTGCATCACTGCATAGACAAGTTTAAGGGCATATCTTGTATGATTCAATATTTACTAACTTTAATTTTTAATCTTTGACATCATTGCTGTTTCTCTCAAAAAATGCCGGTTACTGGTCATGTAGGATACTACTAATTCACCTAAAAGTTAACTAGTGCTTGTTCTAGAATCTGAATCTATTGCTTTTCTAAAAACATCGACATTGAAATAACGTGGACAACCTGATCTTCCCCTAACTTCAAGACTCAGTTCTCCTCCAGAACTTTTTAAACCAAAACTGAGCGGTGCGAATTGATTCGGCTCCTTCCCCCTCTACTTTGCCAATCTCACGAGCGGCTCTCAAGACGCTTTCAACCCTTTTTAAAATAATGTTTTAAAATTGTCCTAATTTCGCGAGTTATCTCACTCATATTCACGTTTTTGTTAAAAACCGTCAATTGAATATTTTGTAGTGCATGTACTTTTGTTACAACCTAATATATAGCAGATAGTCCTCTTCCGTAGATAATGTTAGAAGGTTTAACATGCATTAAAGTCTTTAAAAGCAATTATTCGTTGAGCGCCTAGAATTTTACTTACCGCTGATAAAAAATGCATTACACAAATCACACCTGGGACAAATCTGAAGATAATTATCACCTCGTCACCTGAGTATTCGAGTGCATCAAATCCACTTTTTAATATATCTTTTAAAAACCTGATTTCCTAAGATGCTGATATGCCGGTAAGAATAAGTCCAAACAAGGTCTAGAATAATGAGAATTTGGTATGTATTATACGCTAAGTCGATCTCTGGACACCCAGTGTTAACATTGGATTGCTCCAAGTCCACATCAAATGGCACTGCACTTTCAAATCACGTGACATATTAATATCTACCGCCAAATTTTCATCAGCGAATTCAATATTTCTTTTTTCAAGCCCAAAAAGGACAGTTGCCATTATTGCGAATGTGTAAAAGAAGACGGTCAACTAATTGAAACAAATAATATTGGAAAATAAAAATATAATAACCACTTTAAACTAAAACTGCAATGTAAAATAGAAAAAGATAGTAACAAAAACCTTCCAAAAAAAAAGTGACAAAAAATTCTATTACGAATATTTATATGCTAATATCGAATTAATAATCCGCTCCCTAAGACTAAAATGAAATGTACTCAGTGTAATAGCGCATTGCACGGCGAATAAAAAAACTTGCTGTGGGGTACGGCAGGAAATGATGGCAGAACGCGCCGTATGCCATATTGCCTGCACCTTAACAAAATTTCTTGACGGAATAGTCTACGATAATCTGAACATACAAAATCTTATTCTGTGGTTCCGCAAAATCGGAACAGCTTTAAGTCATTTTCCTTGAAAATTGAACAAAAGTTTTTCGAAGCTGATGGTGGAAACATCCAAGAGTCATAGAAACAGTACACATTCAAGAGTTCCGAGCTAAAAATATAACTAACGAAACCATGAATGTATTAGACAAAAAAATCAGCCCTATATCGCGAAAACTTATTATGGTCCAAACTAAAAAGGACATTGCTTTTATGTTAAAATATTTGCCAGAACAATTTATATGAATATATATTAAATTTTATATGAATTCTCTTTTGAAGTAATTTTTTTTTTATGTTAATGAACTTGGTCCAATTTCTGTACAAAGTGAAAATATATTTCTTTTTTGAATTTTTTTATTTTCATTATGTCAAATCCAAACTAAATTTTGAAATATCTCGAAGAAAAAAAGAATTTTTTTCGTAATCAGTAATAATTTTCTTTAAAGTGTCTGTCGTTAATGTTTAAGGACGGAAATTCCCTTAGAAACTTCAACTTTGTTTTTTCATATTTCGAAAATATAATATATTGAGAGTATACTGGCAAGAGAAAAAATAAAAATATTAAATATTTACGGAGTTATAGTGCAAGTATAATTATTGGCACCTATGTCAAAGTTTTCGCCCAAACCACCCATGAGGCGCGAGTAACGAGCCAACCGAGCCACAAAATGCACCATTATTTCTAACTCAAGGAACAGCATACTTTATACCAAAGGACCATCAAAATACTCAAGATCCTTCAAAATATCGCCCCATAACCTGTCTCCTTACGATATATAAAATCATAACAGCTTGCATTAGTGATCGAATATATGCACATTGTGAACGCAACACTATCATCGCCGTGCAGCAAAAAGGCTGTACTAAAGGAGCATTGGGATACAAGGAACAATTGATTATTGATTCAGTCGTTTGCAATCAGGCGTATGCCAAGAAACGAAATATTAATATTATAAAAAGACTTTTGATTCTGTACTACACGAATGGCTTATAGAAATCTTATGTATCTATAAAATAAATCAGCCAATAATAAATCTCTTGAAGAGCTTCATGTCAGTGTGGAGAACCAAAATCCAACTTAGAGAGGGTGACCATAATATAACAACTACTGAAACTCCAATCAAAAGAGATGTTCTTCAGGGAGATTCGCTCAGTTCTCTTTGGTTCTGTATCGCCATGAACCCACTTTCAAACCGACGGAACTCGACCAAACCTAACCTAACCTAACCTATGCATGTTCAGTGCTAAACTATTCGTTTGGGGCAGTTAACTGAAGCGCAACTAACGCACAAAATTTGCAACGTAAGATCAGGACACTGCTCACAAAATCGCAGAAAATCACACCCTAGAAGTGAAGTGGAACGCACAACATTGCCGCGACTGCAAGGTGGTATGGGATTGGTCGATATTAGTAAGCAACTGGACCAACAAATAGGAAATCTGCGGAAATATTTCTTGCAGCAGGCGGAAAAGTCTATGATGCATAAAGCTGTATGCCGGACTGATGGATCAACACCACTGCGACTAAACGAAGATCAAGTTCAAGTCTATGTAAAAACATAACTTGAGAAATTACAATCGCGGAGAGAAAAGCCTCTGCATGGGAGACATTTAATTGAGGTCACCCAGGAACAAGTCGACATATTAGCGTCGAACTACTAGCTGACTGCCGGACAGATGTTTCCGGAAACAGATGTTTCCAGAAACAGAAGGTTTCCTACTGGCAATACAAGACTAAGTTATACCTGCCAGAAATTTCCTCAAGTACATAATTCGGGACGGAATGTGGTGTATGACCAATGTAGATATGGGTGCCGGGTCTCCGAGACAATTCAACATATAACAGGGGACTGTGAAGCATTTGCAGCAACAGAATATAAAGAAAGGCACAACGCAGTGGCGAAGATCATTTATCAAGAATTGTCAATAAAACTGCAGCTATAGGAATCAGAAAAAGTACCATACTACAATTACAATCTGCAACCAGTTCTGGAGAACAACAGTTACAGAATATATTGGAACCGAACAGTGCTTACCGAGCAGAAACCGAGCATAAATTGCAAAACATACCGAAAAAATTCTGAAATATAAAGAGCTTCAAGAACAGGTGAAAAGACAATGGGATATGAAGTGCGTCTAAACTATACCTATCACATTGTCATCAACTGGAATCATCCCCAGCTTGTTAGACCCATGCAGAAAGCTGTATTGCTTGGATCAGCTCGAACCGTTCGAAAGTTTCTGGATAACAATAGGAAACCAAAGACACCCACCATCAGCGCTACAACCATGTGGCACGAAAACATGGAAAGAGCGCCCGCAGAGCTTAATCCTTCTGATATCTAAGATATCGGGGATAAGCCAATGTTCCCCTTAGGGCCGGCTCTGCAGTGCGGGGATGTGCCGGGTGTGGCTTGTGCCTGGTGTGTACTTGTATTATAGGGCCGGTCCTTAAAGGGAGTGCGAATGCCTTTAGGCTAAATCTATAATAATTTTATACTCTTTAAAGATCAAATAAAATGATATTAAAACTTTAAAATGATACAATTATTTTATCACCTTTAAAAACACTTCTGAAAATGACTCATTTTGAGGCGTCTAAAGGGATTTCCCCCCTTAATACTTTCAGATCTTGTTTTCTTCAGTTTTGCTTTTCTGGACTTGATACACTCCAATACTCAGGTGATAACCTATATAATAAATATTTTGAAAGATTTGTGACGATGGTTGGTCCATCACTTTGATCCAAAATCGAAAGTGTATTTACATAACGATGTTTGTAATTATTAAAGAGTAAACATATTTTATATGTTCCAGATGCTTCTACTGTACAGGGCATAGTATTAACCACGTAAATAGCAAATTAAAAAATAAACTTTTAAACATTAAATCATAGCTAAATAATAACGAGTCGGCGATTTCTACGTATCTTATCCAGACCCAGTTTTATCACCAACAGTTTTGTCACCAAACAAAATTAAAAATGTTCTTCTACAACTCACTGGCCCTTGTTCATATTTAACTTTGATTCCTCGCCCCTTAAGTTCTATAAGCATATTTATACAAATGCCTTCTTCAAAAAGGAAATTCAACTACGTATTTCATCCGATTCCCCTGATCAAATTTAATATACAGATAAAGCTATATGAACCCTAAGCAACCCTGTATCCTGAACGTATAGCTACCGTATACAATAACAAAACTTATTTAAAGTTTCGCTTTTCATCAACTTATATTCTCATACTACTCGAGTATATTTTCAGCCGAACTTCTTACAATTTATGAGGCACTCAAATTTGTTATCCGTGTCGTCTTTATATAAGTAGACTATTGGTTCAGATGTCCTTAGTGTTCTTCAGACCTTCGATACCTGTTACTTTTCCAGTCTTCTTGTTCTTAGAATACTTGATATTCTCGCTACTACTGTTGATAACTATTATTCTCATTTCTTCTATTGGAACCTTCGGTGTGAAACACTAAATTCGAAGAGATTTGCCACAAAACTAGCCAAACGCCGGTCGAAAAGTTTAGAAAACTTATTTGATATTTAGTGGTAAATCTCTTCGAATTTAACTCTTATTTTGTTAACTTCATTTAAATCCCCAGTCACAAAGATTTTAAAGGCAAGAAAGAAGGTCAAGAAGGTCACCCTCTTATTGGGAAAGCAGGATTTGACGGCATATACATTTCAATTCTAAAATAAATTATCTCATTCAACTTGAATGGAATCTTATAAGAGGTAACAAACTGTTTTCCTCCACTACAGATGTAAACAAGTATGACTTAATCGATTAGTGATAGGCCACGGTCTCTTTTCTAACTCCCACCTTATGAATAATGCTGATCCACTTAAATCCACCATTGGTAGTCCCTCTTATACGTCGCCCATGTTCATTTCTCCTGTCCTTTTACTATGTTATAGTTTAGCGATGTTATAACGAGTATGCCACTAAATAACACCTCGAGTGTTATGTGACTATATTAAAAAAGTGTCTATCTATTACACGATCTCCGACAATCAGTAGGTTTCAACCTACTGGTTGTTTTAAATTAACGGTCGACTTTTAGAAGTCTATATTCAATATAACATAACAAAAACCATAAATAAGTAACTTCTATTTAATTTCGCATCAGTCACTTTTCATTTAGAGCAAATGTGTATATATGTTATGGAGCTAACCTTTACAATAACAAACATGTTCTATCTAATATTAAATACTTGTTTCCGTCACTAGCACTGGCTGTATTTTCGACATTGTCCTAAGATGTCGGCTATTTATTATCTACGGGTGGTAAAGTAAAGCCAGCAGGCCATTAATAACCCTCGAATAAACGATTGTTGAGACTAAACAGCGTAAAATGAATAGGTTTTGTTTCTAACAAGATTCTTACATGTTTCAAAATAAAATCCTAGCATTTTCATTCGACCCCTTTCTAATAATTAAATGTTATTTTATATAAAATGTATTTTTTCTCCCAGATATATCTGATTCAACGATATATGCAATACTGGATTGGAATCGTCATATCTCAAAATATCGGTAAAAATGTGTTCTTTTCCAATCGAAACCCAATTCAATCATTAAAATATTTTACGATAATTCACTTCTAATGTTTATATTAGTTACTGTAATAAAATAAACTTTATTAATGTCTTGTTGGTGGCCGTCCAAAGAAACGGGTCGGCAATTACCTGTACGGTTTGTGATTGTGATTTATAGGGATTTAGTTTCGCAAATCCAAATACGCCAATTAGGTAGTCAAATTTGTATTACTTCAAGATTCTGCTTATAATCGATGATATGCAATGATTGGGTTGTGGTGGGCTGATAACATATCTGTATCATCGGCACATTGCACTGTAATAACATCTTAGGAAGTTGAAAGATCTGTGATATGTATGATATAATGTCGATCTGGGGTAGGATATAAAAATCGTAAATATTTTTGTGGAAGATTTTTTCTGATTTTGAAAAGGTGGCCGCTATATCAGACCCAATCATTGAGAAGGGTGTCATTTAAATAATGGTATATTGCATGTATAATTGCATAAACCAACAAAATTATCGTTTGAAATAAATATATTATCAAAAAGTAAACGATATGTATATTTTGTTAAAAAAGAAAATTTGTATGAGAAGTTGAATAACATGTTACTATGAGCAACTTAAATATCATTACGATCTATTATGCTGATAATATTACCTACAACAGTAACCTAATTAGAGAATTTTCTACAAGGACATCACAAATTCTATAAACTAATGGTAAAACAAGAACAACTACCGAAACAAATATTTTAATACGATTCTAAAAGCCAGTAAGGTCCAGAATTATTATGGATGCACCACGAAAAATATATGGGCTTAAAGTGAGATGACTAAATGTAATATTTAGCTACCATAAAAATACTAGAGTAGGCTTATTCCTTAAATTTAAGAAACCAACAAACAATGCCTAAAATATCAAAATTACAAAATTATCCGCACCATTTATCTTAGCACTATTACTAATACAGTAACACTTTATATACTAATCATGTACAAACAGAATAGCCATATCAAATTGGTTTAAGAAACATATCAGATGCTTAATTTGCTTTTGAAAAGTAACCGAAATGCTCCACTTTTAAAACGGCATATACATTTTAATGAAGAATTTGTTTGTTTACAGCAACACAAGATATCAAACGATTAATTCCAATGCGTATTAGTGAGCAACGGGCCTATCTGAATTATGCTTTGCAGCAGAAACGCGCAGAATTAGCCAATCGTAATGGCATTGTGTTCTATCTCAACGATACTCCACCACATACATCTCTGATCATTGGCTTGAAATTATTGCACCTTATTGACATGTTACCCGATTCACCATATAGTACTGACAATGAAACTTCTATTTCATTAATTGAAAAGCTCCTTGGAAATAAAACTCTCGCTTTAAATAACAATATCAATTACAGAACAGAAAGATGATAGTCAAGCTATTACTGAGTCGAGTTACTGCATTAAATACAACAATATTTTTTTTTTTTTAATTTTCGAAGAAAATCGAGTGGGATTTCCGGAAAGCTCTATAAAATCTCTATAAAAGGAAATATGTACACAATATATACATAAAAGAGAATCTTTACATTATAAAGCATATTAAAGGTTTCCTTAAATATTTGTCCACCCACCTGCCATTATCTAATGAATTTTCTGACAGTATGCTATCAGTTCTTTATTATTAAGTAAGAGAAAATCGTAAAGTTAGTTGACAATTACAGCACTCAAGCAGTTCTTGAGTAATACATAAATATTAACAACCTTCAATCTCAACGAATAAAAGTAATCGAAGTAATTGTTAACAATACATTAGATCAAAAATAGATTTGTTTCGTACGTCTTTTTTTATCACATGACAACTCTAACTTTATGTTTTGTTTAATTCAATGAAGAAATAAAGGTCATATTAGCCATTAGGCAAGCCAAGATAGAAATTAACGAATTGTTTAAAATATCTAACTTATCACAGGAAATGTAATAGAAACTGCTATATAATGCAATGTAATACAATGTGTGGCAAAAAGTTTACCCCGATTTCGAATAGTCATTGCTCGACTTATGTGAGGTGTAAAGCAGTGATGATGAGTAGAGCGTGGTTGCTATAGAGAATTGTGCTCGTGCCATTTTTAGTGATCACTATAGCTCGGAGGATTAGAGCAATAGAGTGAATCACGCATGCATTGTCGAAAAGTTTATGACAAACGGCAAATCTGTAATAACGACGCAACTTGTCTTCCGTGTTCGGTTTAAGCTTAGTCGTCATGGTGCCATTGTGGACGGAAAAACAATTCGCTGGTGGGTGTAAAACTCCCATCCAACAAGTTCCGCGCCTAAATGAAAATCTTCTGGCCGACCTAGAACCGTAACAACACCGGAAAATATGATAGCAGTGAGAGCGCTGGTGCTGCAGTCTCTCGACACAGAAACATGCGGTCGTGCTAGAAAGGTCGGATTGAAATATCTGGAGAATTTTACACACGTCTCTCATAATACATCCGTACATACTTATAGTGGTACAGCAGTTAAAATTAGTTTCGAAATATTCTACTGAGCAACAAAGCTCATATCCGGGAATTCGACAGCCAAAAAGTACTTTCCGGTGTGCCATAGATAATAGATAATTTCTGGGTCATATTGTGCCGAAGTGATATTGCGTGTCTCCGCATTCACCGGATTTGAATCCTTGCTATTTTCTTCTATACGCAAAATTTTGGGGTACCGAAAGGTACAAACATACCAATATTGACTACGATAGTTAGAAGATAAAGCAGAAAATTGAAGCGATTGCACAGCCCTTGGCCCCCAGATTAATGACGAACTTTCGAGAAAGGCTTCAAAACTGTATCAACAATAATGGATATCATTTAAGTTACGTGGTTCTTTAAACATAACATTTGAAAATGGCATCAATTATACTTTTCAAATTTTTTTTTTCTGTATCTTGTTTGGTTTGGGTTTTATTGACGTCCGAATTAGGGATGCTTCCTCCTATACTAAATATTTATCCACAATCATTAGCTGTCATATTTTAAATATTATCATACGTTATTAGCATTTTTAAACTAACAATAAGCATACCTAGCAAAACTAGCGAAGTATTAGTAACTCTTAGAAGCAAGCGGTTATTTAGACTGGATTTTAATTTGAAAAACTACGTTATAAGAATGTTACTGGTATTGAAGGCGTCCGAACTATGCGTGCCTTATAATCAAAAATACGAACATTCTCTTTTCGTTTGATTTCAATAACTAAAAGTTATTGAACAGAGATGCTTTATGAATACACACACATTTACAGTAGAAACGTATTAAGTTAGTGAGTTATTCTAGTTCAAGCCCTGCCTTATTTCCAAACAAATATTCAAATTTCAAAAAGAACGAGCTGTTGGTACGAAAGAGGCAGATTTAAATTTCCTTGAAATATCGGTACGATTCTTCTTCTAACTTTATGAGTACATAGATAGATACAATGGTTGAAGGATCAGAGTACAGGAATGTATACAGGAGTACACGTTTCTGGTTGTTCCTATCCAAAAACGAGACGAACGTCATGTTAAACTTCTTGCTTGAAAATACCTTCTTAAAAATTCTAACCTCTGCAAATAAAATAAAATATGTCATAAAAAGTATAATATCTACAACAGAACTTCGCGGCTATTAGCTGTTTTATTTCCGATACTATCCTAAGCTATGAACAATTTTTAAGTGAAAAGTAGTATAGAAACGCTAACCAAATGATTAATAACCGTTGAACCTAAAAGGTTATTTGACTAAACAACGTGATAATGAAATACTTTAGTTTCTAAAAGTGGCGGTATTATTAATAACGTTCGAACTCACCGTACATTTAATTAAAAATATGAACATTCCATTCTCGTCCCATGTTCTTGAACAACCATTTTTATTTTTCACTAGTAGCTCGAATGTACTAATACCAGCAATATATAGAGAGGTAGTATTTTTAATGATCAGGATGGGTCCATAATTTGTACCCTTCATTTTTACAATTCGATTAAAATAATGGGTGTACCCATAAGCAATATTACTTTTTTCAAGTTTTAAAAACGTTACTATCTACTGATAATAATTTAACTTAATATACCATAACCTACATTCTAGTGAAATATATTGATATTTAGTGTGCTTACTGTTAAATTTTGAAAAAATGTATTTAAACTAGGTAGGACATTTATTGCTTTATACGTTTTGAAAGTATATACAAATGCCGCTACTAC